>CAUYLG010027676.1:0-201523 GCA_963573385.1 Cacajao melanocephalus | reverse complement strand
AGTGCTCAGTAAACAGAGTCATAAAACTAGCCCAGAACAGGATTTAAGATAAAACACAATGTCTAATAAGACCCCATAGCCATCACGAAGCCATTGTGTCGGAGTCTGGGAGTCTAAAATCACTTCAACAGAATCATCCATTTTTAGTTCCTGCTTCCTCATAGCTTGACTGCCTCCAGCAAAAGGGGGAAATGTGTCCGGGCTCAAGCTCACATTATGGCGGAGGAACAGTCAAAATGCCTCTACGCTGGAGCGATCCCCACAGACCCACACATATGTTCTCAATATTTTCACAAAGACACAGAGACAATTCACTGGAGGAAGGGTAACCTTTTCAACAAATGATTATGGAGCAATGGTACAGAAAGACTGGGAGAAAATATTTCAAACCACTGTGTGCAATAAAGGTAAATTATTATGTTCATCGAAAAAAGTTACAGCTATTATAAATAATTCTGAAGTATTTACAGTAAAATAATAAGCTATTGGAATGTTTTCAAGTGCTCCAGACAAAGTATAATAGCCTGAGTTTATGAAAGTGAGAAAGTGAATTAAAGGGGTTATGGGAGAATAATAAAAGACATAACCTTGTTTAGGGGTATTTGGGCACACTACCTTAAAGGTGAAAGACAGATTTTAGCTAATAACTATGGGGTGAGTAGGAGGTGAGGAGGAAAATGAAAAGGCAGAGGAAAAGCGTTTCAGCAGAAGACGTAGCATATACAAAGTCTTAGTGATAGGAAACTCGGCAAGCATAGGACATGCAGAGTCCTAAAAGAAGTTTAGTATTTGAGCCCTAGAATGTACAGAGATGAGTAGAGAGACATGAGACTTAGGAGATAGGCAGGACAGAGATCTTGCAAGCTTTCAGAGGAAGTCAGTAGAAGCCATTGGGCATAAATTAAGCAGGTCAGTAGGAGAGTGAGATTTGCACTTGGAAGATTGTCTGGACTCTTAGCTATTAATAGAACAAATTCATGATGGTGGCCTGGATAAGGATCTCAGCTTGGAAATGAAGAGGAAGGATCAGGAAGTATGCAGAGGATGATGTAACAGAGTTTGATGATTGATTTGGCATGACGAAGGGTGGATGAAGGATGATAGTGAGGTCTCTCTGGGTTTTGAGAAACATGTAGAATAGGAAGAGGCAACATGAGAAAACAGGGAAAGCTCCATGGGGGAAAATTATCACAAACACCCTGATACAAGGCAGAGATAAGAGGATTTAGGGACCAACCCCTGAGGAGTCCAGCCTGTCTGGAATATATGTGGAACACTCAGTAAAGTCAAGACAGCCAAACTTCATATGAAGCAGGTAGGTCTAGCAGTCTTTTATTGAATATAAATATAGCTCTAGTATTTAGGGATACCTAAATTGAGATTAAGAATCTACAGTTGGTCTGCAGCTTCCAGCTGGAAGAGAATATATGTGGAAAGAAAGCTGCAGAACAGTTCCATCATCCCAAAACATTTTCTCCGGCTTCTCCTTTGTAGTGAAACCTTTCCTATCCCTTACCTTTAATAACCTCTCATCTCTTCCCCATCTCTGTAGTTCTGGTATTCCCAGAAGGTCATATAAATGGAATCATACAGTACATAACTTTTGGTGTCTGACTGCTTTGCGGGCCATATGGTCTCATAGCTACTGAGTTGTGCCTTTGTAATACAGAAGCCATCATAGACAATATGTAGACAAATGGGTGTGGCTTGGGTTCCAATAAAACTATACTTGTGGGCAGTGAAATTTTTGTTTCATATAATTTTCACATGTCATGAAAAGTTATTCCTTTGAATTTTTTTACCTACTTAAAATATAAAAGCCATTTTTAACTCTCAGGTCAGACAAAAACATGTGGCAGGCTGGATTTGGCCCTCAAGCTGTAGCTTGCCAACTCCCGAAACCGTGAGCTCCAGGCGTATAGTAAGTCCTGAAAAAGATAAACTACTTTTATTATTAATGACATTATCAGTTTTTGCATTTCAGTTGGTAATTCCAAATACTTCTTAAGCAGAGAGCGATGCTCCTAGACCTCATCAAAGTACCAGCTATTCCCTTCGTCAGTCTCTATAGAATCATTTACCGATAGATTGACTGAGGGAGACAGTTTGTCTCCGTTTGTCTCGGACACTCTTAGTTTTCACCTATTTTCCCTGCTTCATACCTAGTCTTATTTTTACATTCAAAAGTGTCTTAGTATAGATGATAAATTATATGGTCAGCAGGGGTAAGCTCATCAGACATGATAGAAGATGCCTTGGCGGATGTGGGTGTGGGTGGTGCTCTTTAGGATCACTGAATTATCTTCATGGGGATATGTAGAATTCTTTTGTTCTGATCTCAATGTCAGGTATGGTTGTGTTTCATTTAAAATTTCCTAGCTGCTTCAAACTTGTTTGTTGTCCTGTATTAATTTTTCTGTCCTCTGAGCCATGCAACATTTTTTCTTAAACAAGGAAAGATGTTAAAAATGTAATGGATTTTTAGTTCTATGTGATTTCATTTATAAATGCCGAATTTAAAATATTTTTAGTAGTGAGTATGTATGTTACACATGCAAAGTTTTTTCTTAAACAAGGAAAGGTGTTAAAAATGTAACGGATTTTTAATTCTATCTGACTTCATTTATAAACACTGAATTTAAAATATTTTTAGTAGTAAGTATGTGTGTTACACACATGATAAATCAAAGTAAACCCTTTTTCACTGGTTTATTTAAAAAAGGGTAGTAGAAATGACTCCATAGCATCTCCTCCCCTACAGATAACATTTTGTATTTGAATACTGGGTTTATTGTTTTGTGGGGGAGGTCTTGTTTAACATGGCTGAGGTCACTGATATTACTGTATAGTATCTATTCCACAGATGAGACGATTAAGTCTCAGAGAGTTGAGATAATTTTCTCTAGGCACATAGTTGATGATAAAGTATAAAAGTCTTGACCAGTTACTTGTAAATCAGTGGTTGTTAACCCCTATTCATATATGACCTCTAAAAGTTTATCTTAATGGAAAGTTATTTGCTGAAAACTGTTTCCCATTTGTAGTAAATTAGACTTTGCAAACAATCAAAATACTTTTTTATTGCTCTCTTACAATAAATGGCGATTCCTTTTTTTCCAACAAAGATAATTTTATAATCTTGCTTATCAAAGGATGTTACAAAATATCAGGTTTTAACAATATTAAAATAAACCATTAACAGGAATCTTAATTTTGTTTTTATGTAGAACTTTATAAAATAGGACATTTTAATAATATTAAAATAAATCTGACGATTAACAGCCTGTTGCATATTCATGAAAGAACTTTTAGAATTTTGTGTTTATTGGCCATTTGAATTATTTCATTTGCTTTATTTTTTATAGTGTGTGGAGTGTACATACAAAAACTTATGGTAAATATATTTTATTTTTCCTTTGAGTGTAATCTCAAGTAATTTGATCTTTCAACATAAAAGGAACATTTAAAACTCTCCGCTAGATGAAATGAGCAGCACATTTTCATGTGTCAAAAAAGTTTTGAGCTAAGTCACAACAAGGAAAAATCACAGCAATTTTTTTCATTGACAATGTGAATCAGCTACAATGAAGTTTCTTACCAGTCATTGGCTTCCTATTTAAAGAAATGCTCAACAATCCAACTGTTTTGGACAGTTTGCTCTTCACACCTGCAACCTGTGTGAATGTCAGGTACTCTCACTAGCACACACCTCCTAATGGTAAATGAACAGATTATCTTTTTGTGTTTTTATCCATTCTTCCATGCTGACATTGTCAGTATTTTAACATTATACTCTGCTGCTCTAAAAGAAACACATCATTTTTCATATCTATTTTCTCATTTTTAGATCATTACTGCAACATAATCCTAATGTGTTGACAAAAAATATGTACAGAGAGCTATCTTTAATATTCTCTATATTTCCAATTTTATGCTACTGCAATACCTTTGGAGTCAGATGCTCCTGGCCTAGGATGATAGGGTTTTTTGTAAATCACTTTAAAAGTAATTAAACATGAATATTCTTACATAATTTTTTTTCAGTAGATAGATCTTCATTTAAAAACAATATATGCACATGTAAAAAATTAAAAATATATAATAAAGAGGATATATTTCTACCCTCATCTCATGAGTAGCCAAGCAGCAACTCCTATATGCCTGTTCAAGCCTATGTAAGTATAGACCTTTTAAAATAGTAATACAAAGAAGAGTGCTTGTCTTCTTACAATTCACATGTAACAGATTTTGGAGGTTATTCTGTATTAGAGCATATGGCTCTGATTTTTTTTTTCTTTTTTGACACAGATTCTCGCTCTGTCGCCCAGGCTAGGGCAGTGGCACAATCTCGGCTCACTGCAACCTCCACCTTCGGGTTCAACGGATTCTCCTACCTCAGCCTGCCAAGTAGCTGGGATTACAGGTGCCTGCCACCACACCTGGCTATTTTTTTTTGTATCTTTGGTAGAGATGGGTTTTCACCATGTTGGCCAGGCTGGGACTCTGATTTTTTTTACACATCTGTGTAATAATTCATGGCATAGGTTGGGTGCGGTAGCTCACGCCTATAGGAGCTACTTTGGGAGGCTGAGATAGGCAGGATACAAGGTCAGGAGTTCGAGACCAGCCTGGTCAACCAACATGGTGAAACGTAGTCTCTACTAAAAATACAAAAATTAGCTGGGCGTGGTGGCGGGAACCTGTAATCCCAGCTACTTGGAGGCTGAAGCAGCAGAATCCTTTGAACCAGGGAGGTGGAGGTTGCAGTGAGCCAAAATCACACCATTGCACTCCAGCCTAGGTGACAGGGTGAGACTCAG
Source organism: Cacajao melanocephalus (assembly GCA_963573385.1). Lineage (NCBI taxonomy): Eukaryota > Metazoa > Chordata > Mammalia > Primates > Pitheciidae > Cacajao > Cacajao melanocephalus. Next base: position 196,703 of record CAUYLG010027676.1, on the reverse strand, counting down.
TCTCAAAAAAAAAAAAAAAATTCATGGCATAAACCAGTTAGATATCAGTGTGATTCTCTAGACCAGCAGCATCAACTTCACTGGGGAATTTATTACAAATGTAGATTTTCAGGCCCCATCTCAGACTTGCTGCTTCAGACACTCTTGGGTGGGACAGGCCACAGGTATTTTAACAAGACCTCCAGGTGATTCTGATGCACCCAGAAGCTTGAAAACAAGGGCTTCAGATAAACCATATTCTTTCAAGAATCATTTAGGTGTTTTCCAGCCCTTTTCTTTTGTAAGTAGCACTGCAGAGATCTTTGTATATAGACCTTTATATGGAGATTCATAGAAATTTATCAAACTTCCCAAAGTTACACCAATTTACATTCTCACCAACAATAATATATGAGATTTTTCTTAGTATTTCTGAGACTGTTTTTCTTCAGATTTCCTTCTATGTTTTTGTAACTGCAAGATTCAAAGAATTTATTTTGTTTTGACTTTATATAAAAAACACATGTATTTTTAAAATGTTTCAAATATTTACAAAGCAGAATATGAATTCTTTCCTATCAAAGAAATACAGCTACCATTTATTGAAAGCCTACTGTGTTTTATAAATTTAAGTCACTTCATTTTCATGAGCCTCCAAGCAAAGGACAATTCTTGTTTTTTAGGTAAGAGCTATTGGGAGGATAGGCTCAGCTTGATTCATTATCTTGCCAGTAAATGATTATGTAATTACATATGATCATAACAAATTATTATAAAAATAAGAAATGTACTTTAACATTTTTTGAGAAATATGTTATTAAATTGCCTTATGTGTCCAGGACATGAAAATGCTTCTTTTCCTTAATGATAATGTTCCAAGAATATTCCTATGAATGCAAATATTCTGTGTACATGTTTTTGACTTACTGTATAACAGAGTATTCAGCTATTCATTCTGAGTCTTTGATAGAAAACCAATTAATGCCAAGTGGCTTTTGGTAAATGTCTGAAATGAAATGACTCCAGTCAACCCAGGCTTACATTTTAATAAAAGCTAAGGTGTGTCAGAAGGTTTTTCTGCATGACATATAAATTACCACTTTCTTCGAAGTTTCAAAATGTGTGGGTCCTCAGATCACTGGCCTGACTTACCTGAGTCCTGTTTATGTATTTGTTTTATATTTAATAGATCCAAAGCCCCTTCCCTAACTAAAGAATCCAAATTTTTAGGAGTGGGACCTGGGAATTTGCACTTGAAATGTGTTTCCCGGCTGATTATTACAAATAAAAGTGTATTTCATTCTTTTCTTTATAAAAAGAAAAGCAACAACAAAACTGCTTTTTTTTTGATCCAGCAGAGATGACTAAAGAGATTAATGTTCTAAAAGAGTACATAAATAATTCAGATTTAAACTCTGTACTGCAGTGATATGATTTACTTAATACTCAGAACCCTCCTCTAAAAATGATTAATTTAATTTTCATTTCTTTTCTCTTACTTTGTCTTCCTTGTGGCAGGATGTCAGTTGGCAATGAAATGGCCCCAGAACAGGCACAATAAGAAGCCACAAAAAATTACATTAATTTTTATTATATATTTCATAGATATTTCTTTATGATTTATACTCAAGGGCTTCTGTAAAGACCTGAGTTGGCTTACAGAAGGAAATTAATGTAAAATAGGACAAGCACAGATAAAAATAGAAGGAGACCATTTAAAAGGATTTGAGGCACCTGGGAGACATTAATTCTAACAGCTGGGAAGTGTCCTGATGGCTGAAACCAAAATGGAAACATGTTGGTTTATAAATTGTTCATCTTGGATGTAGAAAGCATATACAATTATCAGAAGACTCAGACTTTTCCTTAGAACTAAGCAAAGGATGAATGTATGGTATATAGTGATAGATCTTGTATAACAGAGAAAACAAAAACTGTTTTTCAAAGGATATAGAAAAGTAGTTATGAAATGGACCATTCTGGTACACTCTGAGGGTATTTTATTAAACATAGCCATGACAGACATTTCTGTTTGGGCTGATATAATAATAGTAAATATTTATCCTGCCTCTCTGTGTGTTATTTTCTTATCTTCACACCCCAACAAATGTATGCAACATTGTTTTCACCTTGTCTTAAAGTTGGAAACCTGAAGTATGTATAGAGAAGCTAAATAATTTGTAAGTTCCTCAAGTTAGCAAATGTCATTCTGTCTTTAGAGTTAGTGTTATTACACTCTACATGCTACATACTTGTCAGATACTTCTGAGTTGTTTGCTTTCTGATGACATTAACTAAGATAATACAGTACACATTTGGGAGAATAAGGATGAATAGTGAGTTCATGTTTACATTATCATAGTCTCTTTTCATTTTCTAGACCAAGACAAGTGTCTTAATCACATTATCTACATGATGTCATGAGATAAAGCCCCTAGCGCCTAACTGTTCTGTTTTTACTCTGTCCTGTTGGTTGAAAGGAACATATCTACTTGTGTGTCTTGTTTGGCAACATACACAGCACAAAATTTGTGTCCAGAATGGATGTAAACACCAAAAAGATGAAATTGTACTCCTGTTCTCAACTAGACACTGGACTCCCCTATCCATGAGAAAATCCATGAATCATATTGATGAAGTATATACATATCGGTTAAAAACCTTAGAGTTCTGCTGCATGTAGCATAGAAGACAAAGCTTTAACCTGGCAAATCTTAGAGCAGATGTTCCCAGCTGAGTGCCTCATCCATAAAATGACATCAGGCAATGGTCTACATGGATCATCTGATTTTAAGCTGGGCTGCATCCTGATGGGTCTGCCAGAATGAGTTATTCCCTTAGTAGCTTAAAAAAAAATGACCTATTAAGATTGTTTTTCTCTGCTTATTTAAAAATGGTTCATGTTTTTACTTAGAGCAATTTTAGCCTGGGGTACAGGTGAGTCCTGCCGTTACTCTTAGTAACTTAGAACAGGGCAAGCTCTTATGAACTCTCCACCTCAGGGATGATAACACCTGAATATTAGATCATTCATCCTGTGTGAGAGAGTTAATGGTAAATCTTAAACTTGAAAATGGGACAGGTGGTAAGAGTATCATCATGCTATCACTGAAATCAGAAAGAAAATGCCGAATCTGTTAACTAAATTCAACTTGACATGTTTTGAGGGGCAACTTAGTAGGTCTTATTTTCCATGTGATTGCTGTTGCCTTTCATTCACTTAATTGACAAGAGCCATCTTTTTGAACAATGAAAAATGCATGTTGGGCTAGATGTCTTCCATCTATTTCTTCCGGATCCACCTTCCACCCTGCCATATGCCCCAGGGGACCCATATGGACTACATCTCTTGCCTTCTGGCTTTTGGGTGGTTTTGGCTACTGGAAAGCAATGGCAAGACATTGGAGAGTGGGAAGAGAAAAGGTCAGGATACTTATTCCCCTGGCTTCCTCCCTGCGAGATCGCCATATGTTGTTCAGTAATCCTCCTACTGGAGGCCACAGCTCCTAACAGTACCCCTTTCTATACAGCTGCCATCTCTGGATTCTGGGAACCTCTCTTCTCCTTACCATTCAAGCCTAAGTGTGGTGATGGTTCCCCACTGTCACCAGCCGTGTAGTGCTGTATCATCCTTGTTGGCTTTATATCCTTCTCATTGTCAGATTGTCCTCCATTTACCACAGTAAAGTGCGCCATCTGTGCACTGCTAGGAGGCTGATGAATACACAGCTGTGAGATAATTGTAAGTGAAACCAAAGAAAGAAAAATGTCTTTGGAACTTTTCAACTACCTTGTATTACATCCATATATAATAAGACCTCATATGGAACATTTATACAGAAGATATTAGGGAGAAATTTATTGCCATGCCTTGGAATGCAAATCTGTCAGTCTGAATTAAAGTCAAAACTATATACTATGACCCTGTTTTCTGGGAATGCTTGTAGGAGTGTTTTGGCTTCCAGAAGCAAAATACTTGAAGGTAGCACTGTCCAATATAAATATGATGTGGGGCCTTGTATGTAACTTAAAATTTTCCAGTAGTCATATTTAAAAAAGCAAAAAAAAAAAAAGTAAAATTAATTTGAATCATGTATTTTATTTAACTCAATATTATTTTAACATAATCAATATAAAATTATTAACAGATTTTTTTATGTACTAAGTCTTTGAAATCCATTTTGTATTTTACAGTTAAAGCACTTCTCAATCCAGACTGCCACTTGTCAGTAGCTCAGTAACCACATGTGGCTAGTGGCTACTTCATTGGACAGTGCAGCTCTGAGGTTTATGATATCAACATTTAGTAAAAGAGTCTCTTCTTTCTCTCTACACCCTGTCAATCTCAATAAATCTAAAAACCTGCCTATCTATATGCATCTCTTTTTTCTGCCACAATTAATGCATGCAGATCACTTAGAACAGTGTCCAGTGCATCATAAAATTTCACATATGCTATTTTTGTTGTTAGTTTTTAAAAACTTGCTGAGGTAGTCCAGGTACGTATTACTACCATCTTACATATGAGGAAACTGAGTCACAGATCAAATAAGCAGCTTGTCCAGAGTTACACAACTATTAACCATCAGATCATGTACTCCAGGCTAGTTCTTCTGACTCTACATCCAGAACAATGATTGTACTAGAAGTCAAGCAGCTGAGCTTTACGGGTTAACTAGGGATCAGGAGTTCAAAGACATCGTCTTTAAGCAGTGGTATCATGTATGGTTGTGACAATTAAGTGCTGCACAAGTGCCATTCACATTACTGTTCCTGTGAATGATACCCTCTTGAATTGTGCAATGCACAGCCTGTGCAGTCCTCCATGACAACTCTGGGTTTATTTCTGCCAAAAACTGAGGTGAGACAAATTATGAAATTTCTCATCTGTTTTCTTTAAACACCAATGAAGAATGTTTGCTGAGGCTACCGCAGCAGTCCTGTCTTGTCCTGTGATTCTTAATGATAGTGCACATTCTTTTCTACTAGCATTCTTTATTTTTGTTTGATTTGGCAGTGTGCATTAAGAGGCTATCTGAAGTGCATTGCTTTCCAACTCCATGCCTTAGTAATGCTATGTTTGCTTACTGTCAGAGTTAAATACATATCTTATTGAAGCATTTCTATTTAATTTCATTGATTCTGGGAGAAAGCTTTCATAAAACGAGCAATTTGGGAGGCCAAGGCAGGTGGATCATTTGAGGTCAGGAGTTCAAGATCAGCCTGGCCAACGTGGTCTCTACTGAAAGTACAAAAATTAGCCAGGTGTGGTGGCAGGCAACTGTAATCCCAGCTAGTCAGGAGGCTGAGGCAAGAGAATTAATTGACCCTGGGAGGCAGAGGGTGCAGTGAGCCGAGATCCTGCCACTGCACTTCAGTCTGGGAGACAGAGTGAGAACCTGTCTAAAAAAAAGAATAGTTGTAGTGTTTCCATATGTTACTGTCAGAAGACTCTGCGATTTTAGAAAGTGTTGCACTGAAAACAGTGTGTAACCTCCCAACTAAAATGTATCATTAGAGCATTAAATATTATGAATGCAGTGGCATCAAGCATACTGAAAGGCAGATATTCAATGGTGCAATACCGCAGTTGTCATCTAGACACTACATACTTTATTGAAATGATTCTGTTTGCTGACTTCAGGAAAGGTAGCTGTATTTAATTCTTTTAAGTCTAGGAATTTTCATCACCTTTTCATATTAGGATGTGTGGTATTGTGGGGAAGATATTTTGGTGCTATGTAAAAATATTCATAATCATTTATATTTCATATTTTTTAATCTTATTCATGGATTTTAATTAAGATTAATATTTTTATGGTTGATAATGTCCTTTAATTCAACAGCAAAGAAACAGGCCATATTCAGCTAGTACCTAATAGGTTTACAATTGAGAAAATTTAAGTTTTTGCTGAAAATACCTCAATTAAAAAGATTTTCATAGGAATCGACCAAATCTTAGTTAACCTGACAATTAGAAATGCAGCTGTCACACATTTAGTTTAAAATACCAGTTTGGGTAGGGAAAGGGGATAGCAAGGCAAAGAATATGTGCTTGAAACTAGAAAGTTAACATTGTTGGACATAAAAAAATTACGCTATGACCTAGAAGCTTATAAGTAAACAAGGAAGGTCTATTGTCAGGTAGATGAAAAGTTCTGGGAAGAAATGCCGAAAGCCTTTCCCATGCTTTCTGGAAAATATCTACTGCTCAGACCCTGAAATACAAATAGTTTGTGTGAGAAGTGCTCAGGCTTTTCTTACTAAGCACCCATTCTGCCCTAGACATAACACTTTTACTTGCTTTATTACTGATAATATTATTTACCACTTGTTTTGAGTTGAATTGTGCCCCCAAGCCCTATGAAAAAGAGACATGTTGAAGTCCTCCCCCAGTGCCTCAGAATGGGAACTTGTTTGGAAATAGGGTTGTTGCAGACATAAGTAGTTAAGATGAGCCATACTGGAGTGGGGTGGGCCACTAATCCAATGTGATTGGTGTCCTTATAAGAAGACATCTGTGTAAACACAGAGACACACAGGGAAAATGCTATGTGACAATGGAGACAGAGATTGTAGTGATGCATCTACAAGTTGAGGAACACCAGAGTTTGCTGGCAACTACCAGAAGCTAGAAAGAGGCAAGGAAGAATCCCCCTTCTGGTTTCAGAGGGAGCATGATCCTGCCAACACCTTGACTTTAGACTTCCAGCCTCCAGAATTGTGAGACAATACATTTCTGTTGTTTTAAGCCACCTTGTTTATGGTACTTTGCTATGGCAATCCTGGAAAACTGATGCACCACCCACTAAGTATTGGGTCTTTACCAAGAGTTTGATCCTCATGAAGCTCACAAAATACTTAAAAATGCTATGCTATGATAAGGAATCTATTAGCAAAGACCTCCTAGGGGAAACAACACCTAAGGTGAGACTTGAGAGGTTAATAGTAGTTAACCAAGTGGAAAGAGTAGAGGAAAGAAGGCCTGAAGAACAGAAAACAGTGTGCCCTGTGCCACAAAGAGAAAGGACTTCCATCTGACTGAAGCGCAGATGTGCTGCAGGCGATGGAGAGACGGTGCAGAGAGAAGGGTGGGGCTCAGATTGTTCTAAACCGCATCAGCATGTGAAAGAGTTTGGGTTCATCTTGAGGGTGGTGGGGAGCCACTGAAGGAGGGGAGTGGCAGGATTGGACAGGTATGTAAGAAAGATGAATCTGGCTACAGTTGACTGGATGGGAGGAAGAAGAGACTGGTCAGAAGGACAGGTTTTCATTTGTGCATAGGCTGCATTTTGGACTTGAGTGCTCACCACTGGAATGAAGCAGGAAGTGGGTGGCGAGGCAGAAAGGATCCCAGGGCCCAGAAGGAAGAATAAAGCCAGATAGACTAGGGACTGCCCAGGGCTTCACACTGTCAGGCTCCGGAATTACAGCTCCGGCTCTGGCAGATGAATCGCTTGGTCTGTGCCTTTCTTTACTCCTCCAAACCCAGGACCTTCTCCTTAAAGCTGCTACTACCCTTCTTAAGGTTGAACTTCTTTCCTTCTCCACTTTAAGGCCTTACCACTTGCCTGTCTGGTTAAACCTGAATGCAGATAAGTATAGAATCCAGGGGAACTGAATGCAGGGATCTTGCTTTGTAAGATCCTCATTGAAGGCAGATATTGAATCTATAAGCATATTGGTTAAGAGTGTGGGCTGTGGAGCCATGCTGTATGGGGTTAAGCCCCAGATCTGACACTTACTTTGTGACCTTGGACGAGTCACCTGATGGGATTATACCTCAGTTTAATCTCCAAAGCAGAGAAAAATAAAAGTACCTCCTACTAGGATTGCTGTGAGAGTCATGCTGTGAATTAACTCATGCAAAGAACTTAAAGAAGTATTTAGCACCTACTGAGATCCAATTAAATGTGAGCCATTATTATAGTTGCTACACCTTTGCACCACCCATGGAGCTATTGAGGAAGTCACACACAGGCTTATATGTTAACCAGTCCCTATAGATGGGATATACATCTGAATTAAGATTGTGGAAATAAGGTAAAGAGGAAGACAAGGATTTTAGAAATACATGTAAGAGAAAAATTAGGTAATTAATTTTATGCATGAAAAAATCTACATTTTTGTTTCTTCTAAGGAAGAAACAAAAAATGTGCTAGACCTTAAAAGAAAATAATTATTTTTATTGGGTTGGAAGGCGGACGGAGAAGTCCATCATGAAACAGAATTTATAAAAGTGTGAGTAAAATGGGCCATTATTGGATAAAAATGAGGAAGGAAGGGTATTATCAGCAGCAGACACAGTGATGTACAAATGCAAGCAGAGCTGGCATGTTTAGTGATCACCCTTAGATTAGAAAAAGAGAAAGATACTAGAGGCATTTAGCCAGAGGAGAAGAGATTGATTTATGGTGGTGGGCCCCAATGAGTATAAATAACTCTTAGCACATGGGATCTAAAAATATGTGCGTGTGTGTGTGTGCGTGTGTGTACTTGCATGCACTTACCTGTTCGTTTACAAGGTTACCTTGTCATCTAACGATTAGATTTCTGTATATCAAGGGGAGATTTCAGAAGGCAGACTTGGGTTAAATGGAGAACCTCGTTTTCAATCTATTTTACTGTAAAAGCCTCCCATCTCATTATGTAATAGTTATGCTAAAAAATAAAATTGAGTGGAACAGAAACATAGAGACCTTTATGTGTAGAAAGTCAAGCTTATGGAATATATAGTTTTATAGAAATAGTTTCTATGAGAATGGTAACCTAATTTGTCATGTTGGCTAAATGCAAAAGATAATTTATTTTATAGAGGGCAATTTTATACATAGGATTGATGGAGTGCAATTCTCCTGCCGGTTTTGCAGTTTCTGGCATTTTCAATAAACAAACAGAGCCAAAGGATAATAAAACCCATTTAATAAGTTGGTACATTTATTAGAACAGAAATATGTTTACATTTGTCCCATTTTCATTTCATTTTACTCTCTGCATCAGCATAGTTGCCCTAATTGCTTTCTAATTTGTATACATTTTTGCACTTAAAAAATTTAAACTAAGAAACCTTTTTCAAGGGCTTCTTAAGTACCAAAGGGTGGGGTTCCACTAAACTAATGTACCCATGTGTCAACCAGCATCCTGCGTAATGTGTTTCTGAAGTACAAAGTTGCTCTCATTGCCCTCGTGCTCTGTGCTTATTCTGGATCTCAGATACAACTTATAAAGAAAACAGGTAGTATGAATTTGTGCTTGTTTGCTTAGCCAGAGGAAAAAAGGCAAATGCATATTCAGAGGTATACTGATATTGATGTTTCCATGGGAACAAGGAGTCTATCATAATATTTATATTCATTACTATGCTTTAGTTTATTTTTGGGTATGGTGTTAAAATGATAAAACATTTGAGTTTCTTTTTTCAGAAATCTTTGTATTAGGTTGATGGTTTTTTTTTCTGGGTTAGATGTTTTTAAAGACTTACTTCATGAAAACTAGCAAGAAGTCACATTAAAAATATAATTTTAATTATTCCCCATAACTTATAAACTGCATTCATTTGCTTGTTTGTAAAATTTTGAAATTCAGATACATGACACAGTAAGTCTCACCCAATGTTAAAATTAGGGGTAAATATAATCATCCTTAGGTGTCATTGGGGGATTGATTCTGTGACTCTCATGGATACCAGAATCCAGAGATGTTCATGTAATCATGTAATGCTTTGTAAATGCATTACATTTATGCTGTATTGTTTAAAGAATAATGACCTAATGCATGTGGGGCTTAAAACCTAGGTGGTGGGTTGGTAGGTCCAGCAAACCCCACTGCACATGTCTACTTATGTAACAAACATGCACATTCTGCACATGTATCCCAGAATTTAAAGTAAAAAAAAAAAAAAAAGAATGACAGGAAAGTAAGTATACATGTTCAGTACAGATACATTTTTTTCCAAATATTTTTGATCCACAGTTGGTTCACTCCACCGATGGAGAACCTATGGATACAGAAGGCTGACTATACATGCATTTTTCTACATCCCACCATTATATGTTATGGGAGACTTTTTTTAAGCTTTAAGTTGGTGATTCAAGAGATCTCTAGAATAGAAATCAACTATGCAAAGTAGTGATCTAAGATGATATTAATCTCCCACCAATGGACATATATTACTAGTCTCTTATAAGGTTAATATAGGGGTATAAGAGAGTAAGATCTCTTATTGAAATCACTCAATATATCTGTTTAGGTGCGTAATATATAATATGTGCAAAGCAGTATTTTCTGTGCTCAGGATATAAGAATGATCTGGAAAAATCTCCACAGTTTTGTGAAGCTTACATTCTAGTTAGTGGGGGAGGTGGGTACTAAACAACAAATTCACCACAGAATATTATACAATACTTTGAAAAAAACATACAGGTATGTAGGGTTATAGAAAGTGATAACTAATGGAAGCCAGTTATACCCAAATATGGTATTGTCATATACGTTTTAAAAGCTTTGTCTCATTTATCATTGCGTTGGGTCTTTATACCCAACCTCATGGGGTTCCTCGGTAGGTGTTATTCCTAGGTGCTGAGAAAGAGAAACCAAGGAACTACATGGTTAAGGAACCAGTTGGCCAGATTCGGAATGTCACAACACAGGCTTTTTTCACTAGGCTTTATAGGCACTTAATAAGAGTTGTTAAATAAATGAGTGAATGATTAAAAGAATGAACATACCTAAATATGACTTTCAAGTTGGACATATTATCTTTTTTCACCTTTTTTAAGTGAAGTTTCTAAGGACTGAAAAGGAGTCAGGACCTTAAGCTTTAATTTGGTTGTAATGGTTCTCTGTTTTCTCCCTCTTAGAAAGAGGATGCGCCATCAGCCTGGCTCTGACACTTAACCAGCAGTGTGATTTTAGGCAAAATCTAATATTTCTTGGCCTTGGTTTGCTCATATAAAAATTGGGAATAACAATATCAGTATTGCCTATTTCAATGATTTTTTGAGTATCATACAAGATGAAATATAGGCAACTTTAGATGATCTCCCCCCACCTTTTTTGGAGTGCAGTGGTGCGATCTCAGCTCACTGCAACCTCTGCCTCCCAGGTTCAAGCAACTCTCGTGCCTCAGCCTCCTGAGTAGCTGGGATTACAGGCACATGCCACCACACCTGGCTAATTTTTGTAATTTTAGTGGAGATGGGGTTTCGCCATGTTGGCCAGGCTGGTCTCAAACTCTTGGCCTCAACTTACCCACCTGCTTTGGCCTTCCAAAGTGCTGGGACTACAGGCATGAACCACCACACCCAGCCTGATTATACAGATTTAAGTTATCACTGATCCTTTAAAAAGTAATCTCCGTTTCACTTGAATTAAAGAAGCATTTTTCCAGATACTTCATAAAATAATCTTTGATGTCCCTCTCTCTTTTATTTTGATGAAAATTTTCAGTGTGAGTTATCATACCACTAAAGAAAAAAAGAAACCTAATTTGATTCTTCCTATGTAACATGTGTACTCTTTGAATGCCAGATCACAGGAGTTCTCTGCACCTGTGAACTATGCTATTACTCTGGAACTGTGTTGTTGCATGGTAAAGTGTTAAAAAATGAACTATTTCTAAGTAAGGGTGAAGAATCTGTGTTCAATATTCTTGGGTTGAGTTAGGAGAATTATTGCATATGCTAATTTATTTTTTTTTTTCAGTATTGCTGTGATGGATAGAAGTCAACTTATAATGTAGCATCTTATATTCATTGCAAAAATCACATGTGTCTTAAAAGCAACTACTTTATGAAATTTCTAAACAGCCTCAATGACTAACATATTCAGCCAAATGCAGATACTAAATATCAGGAGTTTTAATACTGTAGTGTTGAATTCAACAACTATTATTAAACAACTACTCTACTAACTAGGGGGAAGGAATAGAAATTAGGGTATTCTTGGAGAAACAGACATGCCTATCAAAGCAAGAAGATAAATACAGGTAAACTGGAGTCGTTGTTGTAGGCCTCAAAGGAGAAGGCAATAATTAAGCTGGGTTGGATGACAAATAAGGCTGAATAGAGGTGGCTAAGAAAAGACATAGGGCTTATCTTTGCCTGGAGTTGGGGAGCAATATGCTAACACTTACTGAGCACCTATTGTATTCCAAAAACGTTGCATTTATTTTCTTATATAATCTTCTTAGGTGGCCTCTGACACAGGTTATCTTATCTGCATTTTTTCAGACTAAGAGTCTAAGCATCAAAGAGTCGATGAAATCTGTGCAAAATCACAGAGCTAGTTTTTGTGGTAGGTATTACCACTGAAGTCTAACTGCAAATTCTTTGCTGAAGAAACCGCTAAGACATTTTAAGCTAGACTATTAAAAAGCTCTTAAAAATGTTTGAGTACATAATTAAGATAACTGCATTGAAGTGCTGTAATTTGTTCCCATATTCAGCATAATGTCATTTTATATGATCTCTTTATTTCCAAATTGGAAAGGAGATGTTACGAAGTGAGGAGACCAAGTACGTCTTATGGTCACAACTCCTCCATGGCATACCCAGTACAGTGGTCGGTTTTTGAAATATGATATTGTGTAATAGTCTTGAAAGTACAGCTTTCTTTATTGATAATACCTTATGTAAGAACACTGGCTTTTTCTGTTGCCTCATTGAAATCAATTGACTTTTAACACGTACTTTCCACAGAGATTTTCTGAATTATCTCAAACCACCTGGAGATCTTCATTTCAAAACAAAGATGTGATTCCTGTTCTTGCCATAAAAATAGGAAAAAAAACTGTAGTTTTGATAGAAAAGTATTTATATATATACACACACACACACACTTGAAATACACACACACACACACACACACACACACACTTGAAGTCTAAGAAACTTCTGAGAAAGCAAGGATTTATTTTACTTTTCAGTTTGTATTAACTGTTCATGTTTTAAACTTCAGTATTGTAGGTAAAACTAACATCCATAATCAAATGGGGCGATAGTTTGTTGTTTTTGTTATGTGTTTTTCCTAGAAGAGACACCTTAGAAGAGCCAAACTGTCAATAGCAGAAAAATGGTTTTTAATTTTATTTGTTTGATTTAGCAAACAAGCTGTTTTTTTTTCCCCTAAGTACAGAAAGGGGTTTCTTATTTGATATAGTCAAAACCAGTACTTGGACTGTTATGTGAAAAATTATTTTAAAACAGGTAATCATTTTTAAAAGGTCTGTAAATACCATAAACAAGCTGTTGTTGCTTTGAGGATGCAACTGTGCATGTTTTTTGTTTTGTAATGTGCCAAGAATTCTTCTTTGAGAAAGGGTTGGACAGTAGGAGTTCACTGTGTTATTTATATAAACCACACCCATTATGAATTTTCTGTGATTTCCAATTGCCATTTTTCTTTGCATTTGAGTTATCATTTAAAAAATATTTCTGAAACAATCTGGGTGCAGAAATAGAATAAATAGAATGAATATTTTTGTTTTATATTTTCAAAGCTTTTATGGTTATCTTGCCCAATCTATTTTATCTAACTTGGCACCAGTTTTGGGGAGAGGAAGGGTGAATTTCCTTTATTGAGCTTTTCAAAAGCCTCTATATTTGTTTTTATATAAACAACAGATCCCTTTTCTCATTCATATTTCATTGACTTTTTGGTATTTTTGTCGTAACAATTTCAGTGAAATTGTTACTAGCATAATTAGTTTTGTTAGCAAATATATCTAACTGAAATGATGAAAGCAGAAGGGCTTGCTAGAGAGTAGCTACCAGGTGCAAGCATTCTATTTGCCCTGGACAACTGACGGTACCATAGAGGGAATGGATTGTACTGCTTAAGTTGAGGCCATCTGTACTGGCTAGGTGTGGTGTGAGGTCTGTGGAAGTCAGAAAGGGGAGCTGGAGGAGGATCATGCCCTCAACCTTAGTCTTACTGAGCAGACCAACCTAAAATGCAGTTTCCGTTAACATCCCAAATGTTCAGAGAAGGTGTATTTCACATAGGAGGAATATTTTTAATTAGACCTTGAGGATTATTAGTAAACGCAAGTTGGAAGGAGAAAGATAGAGTGTAAGCAAAGAGAATCAGAAATACTCCAAATGACAGACTATGCTTTCTCGTCCAAATACCTGGAACCTAGGCGTAAACCTCATGTATACATGCATATGCATACACATCTGTTGAATAACCAAATGAATATTAGGACAGAGAATGTGGACTTTATCATCTTGGCAGTGGGAAATGTATATAGGTATTTTAGCAGGTGTTGGAAACTGAGGGTGTGTTTTATAAAGAAAATTGAACTCTGTATATAGAGGATAGATGGATTGGATGGGAGGAGAGAAACTGCAGGTGAGGAGACCAGCCTGAGGGTTGGACGGACTTATTGCATGATACAAAAAACTGAACTTGAAATCAGTGGGACTGGACATGATCTCAGCTTTATCAGTTATTGCATCATGTTAGTCACATTCCAAAATAGCTTTCAGCCACAGTTTTCTAGAAAATGCAAAGTTAATGCTTTTGTTATAGAACTTTTGTGAAAAATAAATGAGTTAAATTCAAGAAAATTTCCATCACGTATCTAGCAAAATCATCCATCCATTAACTCCTTCATATCTCTATTTACTCAGTGTTGAAGAAGCATACTCTTATGACACTGGGAATGCTAAGGTGTAAAAGCCAAACAAGCATACGGGGCCATATGCTTCATACATGACAGCTGAATTTGCATCATACAATAGTTCTAGGCTGAGCATGGTAGCTCATGCCTGTAATCCTAGCATTTCGAGAGGCTGAGAGGTGGATCGCTTGAGCCCAGGAGTTCATGACTGGCCTGGACAACATGGTACAACTTCATCCCTGCAAAATAATACAAAAAACTATCTGGGCATGTTGGCACACACCTGTGGTCCCAGCTTCTCAGGAGGCTGATGCACAAAAATCTCTTGAGCCTGGAAGGGAGAAGTTGCAGTGAGCTGAGATGGTGCCACTGCACTCCAACCTAGACAACAGAGCAAGACCCTGTCTCAAAAATCAATTAATTTATTTAATTTAATTTAAATAGTCTCTGTAAAATTAATATGGTGGTGGTGCAAAATTAGAGAGAAATGGGAAGAGAGAGGCTGGGTTTTGCAGAACAATTAACCTTATCAAATTTAGTGTATTGAGAAAATGTAGGGGAAAACAAGAGCCAAATTGGATGTGGGAGTCTTTTAGAGAATAATAAGATGGAAGTTGGAAGAGAAACTATATTAGAGGAAACACCAAGCACATAGGAAAATGCAGTGTCAAATATGAGATGGCAATTGGACATCCAAAAAATATTTGGAAGGCATGTAGAAAATGCATATATTGAATCAAAATTTGATGGACATATCATAGATATTTACATAGTGGTAGAATCTTGAGACTTGATGAGTTTCCTGAAAGAATGTAAAGAAAAATGATGGTAGGTATCATTTATTTAACATTTATAAATTAAGCACTGTTTTAAGTAATTTGCACGAGAGTTATCTTATTTCTTCCTTGCAACAATAGCAGAGATAATGGCTATCATTATCCTCAAATTACTGATGGGGAACCTGTAAATCAACAAATGAAGTAATATACCCTGGTCAAATAACTAGAAAGAGTCAGACAAGGGATTGCACCTAGATTTGTCTGACTCCACAGGACAAAGACTTGTCTTCAACCTAAGATAAAAAGTGAAAGGAAACAGATGTCCATGGACCTCTGGGGGTCGGGGGTAGAGACTGTTTAGAAAAGTTGGGCATGAGATCATTGGAAGGTGTGTTTTATTTTTAAGATATGGTGAACCGTGCGTATTTGAAAAACTGTATGGAAGACAAAAGGGAGATCGAAACAGGAATGCTTATGAAACCAGACACTCAAAAGGAAAAACGAAACCTTGTTCTTGTATAATTGTTTTCATTTTTCAAAAGGCTTACAGATCTGGGATGCTAAGGTTCCTCTCTCGAAAAGCCCTGTGAGGTTCAAAGGGTGGATATTGTGCCCACTTTTCAAATAGAATGCGTGGAGGCACAGGGCAATCAAGTGACATGCCTATAGACCTGCAGACCTGGATTATGGTCAGAAGATCCTAATGTTCCAATTCCTGTGTTCCCTTTCTAAATTTCACTAGTAGAAAATTAGGAAAGCTCCAACACAGACGCAAATAATTTAACTTTGGTGGGAAGACCCATGATGGAGATCCTAAGGAAAATGAGATAATGTATGCTTATTTCAGACATTTTTGACAACCTACACAATGCCAAGAAATATGTAACAGTCTAGAGATAGAAAGATGAAAATGACAAGGCTTTAATCCTGGCAGAGCCCCCAGAATAGAAGAACAAGGTGGGAAAATATAAAAGTATAGAAAATAGAGAGATGAAATAACAGAGATAATTTCAAAGGTTTCAAAAAAGGAATGTGGCCAAAGATGGTTGGGAAGATAAATAAAGGTCTTCTGTGTCAGCAAAGGAGTGGGAACCTTATGTGCATGGCATGGGCTAGCATTTCTGTGCTTGAGGAAAACCAAAAGTTTGTTGCTGCTTTAGTGTATGTGGCTGGGAGTTGACAGTGCTGGAGGAATGTATGGGAGGAAGGTAAAGCTGAACTATGAAATACCTGTGTGGAAAGGTCTTGTAGGGTATACTTAGGGTCCACCCAGTGCCTGCATATTCCAGGTTGTGTTTCAGAACAAGACAACAGATCCTGAGGATGTTAAGATCTTGTTAAATGGTATGCTATATTTCCTAAGTAGGCTTAGAGATGTACGAAATACTTCAGTCTCTGCTTGGAGACTCACAGTGCACAGCTGTTTTAAAATCTCTCAAAAGGCTCAGCCTTAACGAAAACATTTGTTTGTGGTAGACATTTTTATGGCCTATATCACAACTGATGCCTACCTCCCAAGCATTTGCATAGGTGGTAGACAGTTCTTTGCAGTTCATGGTGGAAGCTCTGATGGGGATGAGGGAATTGTTGACCCCAGGGAAATTCCTGCGCTATTGGGGTTGGGAACCTATATATACTGCCAACTCCCATCTTTCAAATGGATGATTCTGGATGACGTTTTGTATGCTTGTCAGAGGTTCATTTGAAATCAAGTTCTCATTGCCTACAGTAGCAGCTTCAGTAATATGCTCAGATGTTGAGTTTTCCTCCATGTATTCCCCATTGCCTCTGAGATCATCCCCCACATAAGCTATGTCACCCAAGTCTTTTTTGAGGCTCTGATTTGGAGGGAACCAAACTAAAACACTATTGAACTTCTGTTGAATAAGCTATTATTTTTACATAAGGGAAAAGTTTTATTTTCCTAAGACACACTTTGCCATGGGAGGCTCTGATTTGGAGGGAACCAAACTAAAACACTATTGAACTTTTGTTGAATAAGCTATTATTTTTACATAAGGGAAAAGTTTTATTTTCCTAAGACACACTTTGCCATGGGAGGGTTTTCCCTTAGGAGCTTACTATGTAATTAAATGTTTTGAGAATTGGACTAGCAACAAAGGGAACCAAAGAGGAAGAGACACTTTGAATTTGAGTGTTGGGGAATAGACAAAGAAATAATGATTGAGTTTTGAACATGCTGATACTGAAGATAACCAAGAGTCACTTGTTTATATCCAGTATTCAGATTTAGGAGATCTTCTCAGTGCTTCTGCACATGCCATAATGCAGGAAGAAAGGTGTGGTCATTGCCTGGACTGGGTTTTTTTCTTTTTGTATTGGGCATGCTTTAATGAGATTTAGCAACTAATTGAAATTTTACCACTTGATTGTGAAACTGAATCATTGCATTGCAATTTCTTTATAGCAAGCTTGTCCAGCCTGCTGCCCATGGTGGCTTTGAATGCAACCCAACAAGAATTCATAAACTTTCATAAAACATTGTGATATCTTTTGTGATTATTTTAGCTCATTTGCTATCATTATTGTATTTTGTTTGTGGCCCAAGACAATTTTTCTTCTTCCAGTGTGGCTTAGGGAAGCCAAAAAATTGGACACCCCTGCTTATAGCACCTGATACTGTAGACATAGGGATGAAAACCGTAACTGAATTGCAGTCTTGATTTTGATAGCTTTTCTGGGTATGTTCATTGAGTTTTTTCTTAGCTTTTGCATGGCAGTACACAACTTTCTTTTATTGGCAGTGACCTGATTCTTTCAAAGGCAGTCTTGTGATTTACACTGTTCAGGTGATGATTTAATTTGGTAACTACCAATCAGTAAGCATTTCAGCATTAAAGACATTTAAGGTAGTATGTATGGAAGACTATTACATTACCCGTGTCTATGTTCCTGGTACAGATTATCACTACTGGATAATATTTTTCATTTTAATTGAAGAGGTAACACTTCACCTCATAGCATCAAATAGCATTGTGTTATATAAGTAGCAAAGCTCACAAGCAGTTTTCAGTGATAATGATTTTATTTGCTCTACATGGTATAATTACAAGTATGTATAAAGTATTTTGAAGCAGAGCTCTTCAGTTTTTAAATGTTGGGACCATTTAGTCAGCTGGCCACCATTTCAGATATATTGCCATTTTTATGTTCCATTTTAGTTCTTTTAGAGGGAAAATGGCTTGTTTTACTTTGCACTCTCTTATTGACATCTTTTTAATATTCATGTGCCCAATTGCACATATGGCCTTTGCCAGCATTTCTCATAAAATTCTCTACGTAGAATTATTTGGTCAGATACATTTAGGATACTCTATAATATCCATTCCACTTTAGTAGACATTATCAGTACATAATTTCTATTAAGGTCTCTGACTTACTCTGCATAAAGAAACTCAATTTAACTTGGCTTGACACAAGTTTACACACATTTACTTGTTGTAAACTTGTGTTATACTGCAGTTATGCTGAGTGATATTTCACAAACTCTGCTTGATAATTCACTGCCTAGGTCAATCCAGGTGAGAAACGAACACCAACAATATATAGGAAGGGGAAACAGATTGAGCATGGAATGTCAGAGAAAGAGTGACCCCTGTTTCTTTTCTCCATATGCACTGATGGTTTCCTGGGGTTTTCCTCACCACTGGGTGGGAAGATCAACCTGACATGCAGTGCTCGAGTAGTCTATAAAAAACCTGGCCCAATATAGAAAATTAACAGACATGTACCAGGGCGAAGACTTTTATACACGGGAAATGATTCATGTGAATTTTTACAAAAAGCTAGTCACAAGGAGTGAGTGTTCTTCCCTAAGGGCTCTGCGTACCTCTCTTTGATGTTGACTTCAGAGATACTTGCCCCATGTTGCTGCTGAAGCTTTGGGCTCCGGTAGAATAGCTGATGGCCAGAAGCAGGGTCCATCCAGATGGAGTGAGCCACTTCCATCCTGTGGGTAATGTGGGGGTAGAGAAAAGAAAATGAAAGGAAATACGGGGAGCTGGATTTTATCTTTGCTTGCTTACTTTTTATTTTTTAATTCAGATTTCCCTGGTTTATACATACTCATCGTGTATGTGTATTTAGTTCTGATTTTATCACATGGATGTTCATGTGTTGACCCTCACTGTCAAGAGAACAATTCAGTTCCCAGGAGGATCCCTCATAGTACCTTTTGTTAATGACACTCCCACCCCTGCCTCTACCTTCCGTAAACATTGGCAACCACTAATTTAGTCTCATTTCTATTTTTTTTTAAGAGATGGGGTCTCACTATGTTGCCCAAGCTGGTCTCTAACTCCTGGTCTCCAGAAATCCTCCTACCTCTGCCTCTGTAGTTGCTGGGATTACAGTTGTAAACCACCATGCTCAGCCCTAAACCCTATTTCTAACATTTGAATTTTTTAAAATTTTATATAAATGGAATCATATAGTAAGTAACCTTTCAGAATTGGCATATTTCTGTCCGCATAATTTCCTGAAGATTCATCAAAGGGGGGTGTATCGAATGTTCATTGCTTTGAGTTGCAGGTTAGTATTCCATGGTATGAAATGTGCATTTAGCCATTCACATATTGAAGAAACTTGGGTTGTTTCCAGTTTAGGGCTGTTATACGTAAAGCTCTGTTAACTTTTATGTACAGGTTTTCGCATGAACAAGTGTTTTCATTTCTCTAGGATGAACGTCCAGGAGTGCAATTGCTGGTCATATGGTAGTTGTGTGTGGTTTGTTTTACAGGAAGCTACAAAAATCTTCCATAGTGGCTTTGATATTTTACATTTAAGAAGACAGTGTCTGAATAATCCAGTCTCCTTACATCCTCCCCAAGATTTACTGCTGTAACCATTTTGTTTTTTGTTTTTAGCTATTTTGGTAGGTTCAGAGTGATATCTCATTGTACTTTTAATTTGCATTTCCCTGATGTCATGATGTTGAACACCTTTTCATGTCCTTATTTTCCATCTGTTTTGCCTCTTCAGTGAACTGTTTGTTCGTGTGTCTTCTTCTCATTTTCTAATGGAATAGTGTATTTTTTACTATTGAATTTGGTGTGGTCTTACTTATTCTAGATATACTTCCTTTAGTGGATAAGTGTTTTTCAAGTGTGTCCTTCCAGTCTGTAGCTTTTCTTTTCATCTTCTTCACTTGAGCTTTCACAGAGCAGAAGTTTTAAATGTCGATATAGTCTAGTTTATCAGTCTTTCCTTTTAAAGATCATTCAGTCGCTGTCAAGTCTAAAAACTCTTTGCCTAGCCTTAGGTCCCAAAGATGGTTTCCAGTATTTTTTAAATAAAAGTTCTATAGTTTTATGTTTTACATTTAGGTTTGTGGTCTATTTCGAGTTGATTTTTAAACTGAGTAAAGTTTAGGTTGATTTCTTTTTCCTTTTTTTCCACTGAGTTGCATTTTTCAAAAATCAGCTGAGCCCATTTTTGTGAGATTAGTTCTGGATTCTCTATTTTGCTGTATGGATCTATGTGTCTCTCCCTTTGTGACTCATACAGTCTTTATCACTGTAGGTATATTATAAGCCTAAATATTAGGTAGAGAGAGTCTTCCTGCTTTGTTTTTAGTCTAGATTGTTTTAGGTATTCTAAGGACTGTGCCTTTACATATAAATTTTAGAATAAGTTTGTCTTTACAAAAAAAAAAGAACAAACCAAAAACCATGCTGATATTTTGATCAGAATTATATTAAATTTATACACTCATGTGTCACTTAATGACAGGGATATGTTCTGAGAAATGCATCATTAGGTAATTTCATCAAACATCATAGTATGTACTTACTATACCCAGATGATATAACCTACCACACACCTAAGCTGTATAGTATAGTCTGTTGCTCCTAGACTACAAACCTGTACAGCAGATCACTTTACTGAATACTGTAGGCAGTTGTGACACAATAGTGAGTATTTGTGTATCTGAACCTATCTAAGCATAGAAAAGGTACAGTAAGACAGGAAATGGTATGACAGGAAGTATATCTGTACTGGATACTTACCATGAATGCAGCCTGTAGGACTGGAGGCTGTTGTGAGTGAATCAGTGAGTGATTGGTGAGTGAATGTAAAGGCATAGGATATTACTCTACATTTTTATAGACCTCATAAACACTGTACACTTAGGCATTACAAGTATATGTTTATATATTTATAAAAATATGTTTCAGTAATAAATTTTGACTCATAGCACTTAGCTTAAAACAACAAGACATTGTAAAGTTTTACTAAACTATTTCCTTATATGCTTATTTTATAAGCGTTTTTATTTTCTTTTTCAGTGTTTTTGTCAAAAAAATTTAAAAACACACATGTTAATTTCGGCCTACACAGGATCAGGATCATCAGTTTCTTTGTCTTCCACTTCCACATCTTGTCCCACTAGAAGATCTTTAGGGGCAATAACATACATGGAGCTTTCATCTCATGTAATGACAATGCCACCGTCTGGAATCCTCCAGAAGGACCTACGTTAGGCTGTTTTATTGTTAATCTTTTTTTCTTTTTTTCAATTTGTAGAAGGAATATGTTCTAAAATAATGATAAAACTATATTATAGTAAATATGTAATCCCATAACAATTGTTTATTATCATTCTCAAGTATTTAATGCTATACATAATTTTATATGCTAAACTTTTATATGTCTGGCAGCATAGAAGGTTTTTTACACCATCACCACAAACACAGGAATAGTATATTTCACTACTATGTCATGATGGCTATGATGTCACTGTTGTATATATGATCTGGCCTTATATGTGGTTCAGCATTGACCAAAATGTCGTTCTGCAACATATGACAATGTATTAATTTGGGGAGAGCGGCAATTATGTTGAATCTAACAATGCATGTAGATTGTATGTGTCTCCATTTATTTAGATCTTTGCTTTAATGTTTACTTTTTCATTAGCATTTTCTAATTTTCAGTATACAGATCTCTTGCACGTTTTGTTATGTATATACCTGAGTATTTTCTTTGGAACAATTATGAGTAGTTTTGAGTTTTTAAATTTGATTTTTGCATGTTTATTGTTAGTATGTAGAAATTGTATACTGTGACCTGCTTGACTCCTTTGTATTTCTGATGCTGGGGGGAAAGCACTCAGCCTTCCACCATTAAATATTATGTTAACTGTAGTTACTTGTAGATGTTCTTTATCATTTAAAGTCCAAAATTTGACCATATGTAGCATGACTTACATTTAGGTGATACATATAATCTTCCACTAGATATCTTAATGGCCTGAAGCTTTTTAGACACTGACACTACTCTTTTCTCATAGTTCCTAGTGTTGCAACAGAGGGAGAAAAGTTTCGGTATACCTTGACTGTAATATTTATGTTCTTATGCATCTATGTTGCTCCATCTGCCTCAAAAAAGTGCCCACCCCTGGCCCCCTGACTGCTACTACTGCTACTCTCCGTCTACTTGGCCAGGTTCTGCTTGTTAAAGCCTTGGTCAAACCTGTAGATTAACTGTTTAGTCCTCTGTGTACTTAACACCTTTTCAGCAAAGTGCCACTTAAAATGTGCCATTACAATTAAGTTATTTTTCTTTGCTTCCTCATGCTATGTCCATGAACTGGCCGTATTAGATATCCAGAACAATATGCCTTGCACTCATGCACTGCAGGAAGAGTATCAATGAATATATCCAGACCAATGGGCAGATCTGTGCTAGGCTATATTTGTGCTTAGGCAAAAGAGATTTTACCTTTGGAGGAGACATGACTGGTTTCTGTAGAACTATTCTTTACTTTTTTGCACATTCTAGCTAAAATGAATGATAGAAAACTTCTATAGTGTGAAATTATGTGGCAGAAGTTAAGGAATTGGACAGGAAGGCAGCAATGATGATACATACTTGATCGTCAAAAAAATAATCTTTGGAAACTGCATGTATAAACTGCATTCTGATATGATATGCTGCCCCATTTAGCCATTGGGAAACATTTGGATGGTCCAGTTTTGCAGTTCCAACTCAGTTACATTCCAAGATTCTTAATGTTTTGAGAATGTTGCATTTTAGTTTCAGATTTAAGGTGATACAATGCTAAGTTATTTTATCATTTCTATTGGTTAGCCTGTCGTTAAAATAAGACCATCAACTATTTTTTCTTCTTTTCAGGGCACATACAAGAGAGTTTGCTGAATCGCTTTATTCCATATTTATAACCTAGCAATTTAATAGTATTTTTCAGTAACAAAAACATAAAACACATAGGCTCTCTTATTT
Organism: Cacajao melanocephalus; assembly: GCA_963573385.1. Taxonomy (NCBI): domain Eukaryota; kingdom Metazoa; phylum Chordata; class Mammalia; order Primates; family Pitheciidae; genus Cacajao; species Cacajao melanocephalus. Next base: position 173,057 of record CAUYLG010027676.1, on the reverse strand, counting down.
CTCTCTGATATACTGCTTTATGGTACTTAGAATATCCATAAATGTCTACAGGTTCTGGTTTGATCAATTTCAAGATAATGATTTTGCTTTTTATATTTTTCAAAGAAAAGTTGAAAATCTCCAAGTTGTATTCTAAAGTACATATACTGCTTCACTCTGTATAGTCACCACTTAGGCAATTTTTATCAGCCCTTAGGAGCTATGAAGTGAATATATTCTTTCGGAAATTGACAGTACAATTGTTCTGATACAGAAAGTGACACCATAGAGTATATTAACTGTGTAATTCACAAGCATTTTTTTTTATAAGTCAAAGTTTAGAGAAACAGATCTTTCTTCCTCTTTCCCTGTAGACTAAAGCACTTTTTAAAATGAAGTCAGTAAAATTTTCTCTGTCTTGTAATTTAAGTTGGAAAGAGTGAATCAGTATTTGCTGTACTGGATTGTCATAGGAAGAATTTAAATGTTCTCTAAAAGTAACCACTGGTAATCAAAATAGTATTTGCCCTTGATTGCTATTTTTTTAAACTTTTTTAAACACTTGAAAAATTCTTTGGGTAATTATAAAAATAATTTATTTTTTGCAGCTATAAATAAAAGAGAATATGCAGACTTAATTTACTGTTATCCTTTGAATTCTATGTTCTTGGTAATTTCCAGTGATAATATGTCTTCTGCAGAGCCCTTCAGAATCTTGGAAAAATAGGACTTGTACTCAGAAACTGAATATTTTGAAATATTTTTGTAAATAACAATAATTATAAGTAGAATAAAAGCTATTTGGGCTATTTATGATAGAATATTTTAGGAGGGAAATTCATGAATAGTTCGTCATTATTACAAGGTGAAGTTAAAAGTATTCATGATATGGCAAATCACTGGCGAATGTGAAAGTCATATTTATGTATATTTTTGATTTAGGATATTTCATTTCCTTTTTTGAATTATATTGTGTGGTTAGTTCCTTCTAATATATGCTTTTTCTTTTAGATAGTTCATACTGTCTTTCACAGTATTTCAGCAACATGGGATTAGTGGGCATCTATTTATATTGTATTGCTGAATTTCTAGAAACTTTAATAAAGAAATCAGAATCCAGCTTTTCCACCTCAAAGCAAATGTTCTCCTCTCTAGGTTCTTGAAAAGAGATTTTTAAAATTGTTTTCCATGCAGGAAGGGAAAAACTAATACTGTATGTTGTCATTTATAAGTGGAAGATAAATATTAGGTACCTATGACCATAAAGATGGCAACAATGGACCCTGGGGAGGACTAGAGTGGGGAGGAAGGGAGAGGGGCAAGGGTTAGAAAACTACCTATTGGGTTCTGTACTAATTACTTGGGTGATGAGATCAACCATACCCCAAACCTCAGCATCACACAATTTACCCTGTACATGTATCTCCTGAATCTAAAATAAAATGTGAAATTCTAAGTAAATAAAAATAAATTTTAAAGAAAAAAAGCAAAAAATAAAATTGTTTTCTAAGAGAAAGGAAGGTCTTAGTGTAAAACTGTCATTTAATTGGCCTTTCTGAAATTCAGTTTTGTTTTCTTTTCAAATCAGATCTTGACAATTTTAAAACCAAAATGAGGAGTACAGTTTCCGTGCGTGAAGGCCAGGGAGTTGTGCTGCTCTGCGGCCCCCCACCACACTCTGGAGGTAAGTCATGCTCTGTTTGTGCTTTTCATGTTTATTAAGGTTCAGGGCAAGGCCTGCAGCACATGTACAGTTATTGCGTCTGTAAATTACCCTGAGAAACTTGATAACCTGGGCATTCAGTTCTGTCAGCTTTGTTGGAATATGAGGAACTCAACAAAAAATAGTCTATTAAGAGAAGTTTCTAAACAATTGACTCATTGATTCATTCCAACAAGAAGGGTTTTAAAGACAAGAAAGATTACATTCGCTTCAGTTACCTAACAATGCTAAACAATGCTTTATCCTTACACCATTATGATTTGCTTTTTAGTTTTATGCCATGTCAAATTGGAGTCTTTGCTGTTTGTCTGTCTCTCTCACACACACACATGCACACAAACTTATTAGTATGTGCCATTAAGCCTCTTTATATATGTATCTCACACACACACACACACACACACACACACACACACACACACACACACACACACAGAAATGATATGTGTGTATATTCACATCATTTTCATTGGGGCATTGGAATTGCAAATTTTATGCTATATTGATATAAATTGAAATATTACTAGAAATTCAGAAGCTTACCAAGATAGTGACCTAGAGTGAAAATGAACTTCAGCACACATGAACATAATTTAATTAGCTCCCCAGTGTGAGCCTGGGGTGCTGGTTTGATTTTCCTGTCATACTCACTATTGCAAACTTGGTCACTTACAGGAACAAAGAGGGCATTATTAATGAATAAATCACTGTTCTCAAAGAAACAAACACATTTTGTTATTGAAAGGATGAGAATTACTGGGAGATAAACAAGTTAGAGTGCATCTTTCTGACCCGAAGCGAAACTGAGAAGTTTACTTGTCATTATGGTAAAACTTATTCAGAGGAAAACATGCTGGACTTTATTTGTTCTGTGACATACAATTATAGTCCTTTCCACCCAGTGAGTTGTCAATTTTGATCACAAACCCTTAGCCCAATAAAACAGATATCTCTCATCTTCAGGGTCTGGCCACTTGAAATTCGTGAACCATCTGGAGACTGCAGACTTGGGGCTTGATTAACAGAGAGGATTGCCATCACGTTGTGTGCTGTGGGTTTAAATTGTGTTCTCCACTTTATTTCAAGGGTGTACATAATTGCTGGAATCTTGACATTTCAGAAGAACTTTAACTTTGAAGGGAAGCATATAGCCTCTTGATTGCAAACAAAGTAGCAGCCAGTTTTGTCAGTCTGGCTTGATGAAAATTGGGGATTTGCTGGCTCATGTAACTGAGATGATCAAATGGCTTCTAGTAGCACTGCGTAGTTTACAAAGAGATATGCCACCCAGAGGGATGTGCTGCCTCGTCAGGGGGTGTGGGGTTAGTGGATGGCCTCCAGCTCTCACTCCTTCATGGTCTGCCCCAGCTGCCCACAGTCACACCCCTCCTGAGGAAGCCCACATCTAGTGACTGAGCAAGACTGGGATATGAAGGGTCAACCATTTCTGACCAACACTGGGCAATTCTGATTTAATCCAGAGTTTCCTGTCAGGATGACCATGCCTTTGTTGGACCACATCATAGTTCAGTTTATTTCTCTTCCCGGTTGAATTCTAGTTCCTTCCTTTCATGGGTTTTGATCAATGATTTTAAAAGCTTGTATTCCAAACTCTGTTTAGGCATCTGCTCCCGGAAAACCCAATCTGTTGAATTTAGAGATTGAATTAATCCAGAAACAGTCCATATTTCTCTGTGTTTCTTGACTCCTCTTCTCTCAATAATGCCTCCATTCTCATGTAGATTCCTTGTGGGGGCAAAGGTAGCCTCTGACAGCTCTAAGCTCTGTGATCCTTAATGCTAAATATCTTAATGAAGCAGACACCCTGTTTCTCTATGGCTCCCGATTCTTCCGGGATCAGCCTTATTTATGGGAGCGTTGCAGCTGAGGACTTGAGACAGTTCCACCTACTGACAAGCACTAGAATGAGAAAGAAGCAGTTTCCAACACAAGTGTATTATTAGGAGAAAAAAGAGAGATATATTAGATAGAAATAAATAATTGCTAAAACTACATCTAGGAAGGAAATATCAAAATACATTTATATTGTCTCATATTTATATTAACATAAAATAATAGCTGGACAGTCTTGGTCGTGACCACTTTTGTAGGTGATGTGATCAGTTTTGTAGGTGTTGACCCAATTTAAGATTCCAACTGAGTGATTTTTTTTAAGTGTCATTATGATTAGATACATTCACTGATTGGAAGGGATAAACTTTTTGGTTGGGTAAGTATGCACATAGTGAACGTGTCTTAGTAAGCTGTTGGATGAAACATGTCCCAAAAGATGAATCTATTCAAATGTCATCAATTTGGAGAACTGTTAGCCCATTACACCTATCCTAAATAATGACATCCTGATTTTTCTCTGCCTTTGGTGACTTCAAGTAGTCCTTTCATTTTTAAAACACTGGGTTGGGAGACAGTGGAAGTCAAATAGGATTGTAGGTGAAGTGGGAGAAATCTTCCCAGATATCAGACAGTAACCGATAAGAACCCAGAGCATGCATAGGAGAGCAAGTAACAGTGACCAAAAGCATACTTCCCTCAATTCCAGATTGTGTAGATTTAGATGCTAAAAAATGTGGTTCTCATTTATCTAAGTGTCTATAATGCTGAGATATTCACAATTCACATCCACTGTCTTGACACTTTGGCTTATGACCTCCTTGAGGACAGGCCTATGTTGGTGTTTGAACCCAAGAGCCTAGTACAAGGCTGGTTTGTAATAAACAGTAAATATTGGTTGAAGCAATGAACACATTCATGTAAGAAATACATGAATATGTTTTTACATTTGGCCAGTTATACATGCTTTTTGAGAGTTCATTGGAAACTTTGTAGAGATATAAGCATTTAACAACGAAAATGCCCTGGGTGCCAACCAGACAGATATGGGCATTGACAGATCAGAGTAAACTCTATCCACAGCAGCTGGTATCAGCCCTGCTTCATCACCTTTTTGACTTAGGGCCTTTAATTCAGTAGAGGGTGTAAGCCAGGTCAGAGAGCAGCTGAAGCTGTCACTCCAAGGTATATGAGTACAAGTGATGAAGGATTAATCAGGGAATTCATGGCCTGCACTGTGGCCAATTCGGTTTTCTTCCCACAAAGTCCCGCAGTCCCTGCAGAACATGTGCTTGCCCTTCTCTGTCTCCCCCACTTTGTATTACCTTTATTCACTTCATGTTTTTTCATTTCTTCTTCGTTCCTTCTCTGTGGTTAGAAATGTTTAAATTTGTTATTTTTATGATTACTGAAGACACAATCATATTTTATTTATCTGTTGTATTCCCTCTTATATCATCCTAACAGAGTAAGCAAAGAAAAGTAGTAATAATAATAATAGTGACCATTATCATCATCATCATGCTGGGCACAGTGGCTCATGCCTGTAATCCCAGCACTTTGAGAGGCTGAGGCAGCAGATAGCTTGAGCTCAGGAGTTCAAGACCAGCCTGGGAAACATGATAAAACCCCATATCTATGGAGGTCGGGGTGAGCCAGGATCATACCACTGCACTCCAGCCTGGATGACAGAGCGAGACCCTGTCTCAAAAAAATAAAATAAATAAAATAATCATAATAGTATTATCCTCTGTTTATTGAATGTTGTTTAGATTCCAAGCAGTGTTCTAGTCCTTTGTGGAAATTACCTGTTAGTGAGGCTCTTTTTGGGTAAAAGTATGGTGAGGAACAAGATGATTATGTAAGGTAGAGTCTGGAAGCTGAGTCCTGGAGATGCGAAGAGTGTGGGCTGTTAGCCGGCCAATGCCTAGTGCCTTGAGTCCAGACTTCCTGCTTAGAAATGACACATGAGGCATGTGGCTAGAAACTAAGTCCCTCCAGCTTTTATTTAGGGCTACACTTTGGGTTTGCAAAGTGTGCAAAAGAGGAGACAGCCAACCTAAAATCACAGAGATATGAAGAAGTAAAACTAGAACTTGGTTGCTCTGCCTCTTGACCAGGGCTCTTTCTAGTATGGCATGCTCTAAACCAGCATCCTGTTGCCATTCAGTAAAAGTGGCACTGTCCTAAGCCGAAAGCTTCTGACATTTCAAAATCGGAGGCAGCAGAGTTTATGGTTTTAATTTTCAATCCTGTTGTTTAACACATCAGCACTGCTTAAAATCACATTAGCAGAAATATCCCCAGAGTTAACTAAGTGCCCAACTCAGGCGTGCTCTGGCCCATGCTTCTGAGACTTTAATTGCATATCTGTCACCTGGAGACTTGATAAAATGCAGATTCTGATCAAGTGAATCTGGGGTAGGGTCTGAGAGGCTGGATTTTAGCTTTCCCTTGAAATTGATGCTGCTTATTCTTGGGCCACTCTAGGTTCCAAGACCCTAACCAGTCTCTTCCATTAAGTGAGGTCTCTAATGACTAGGGGCTAATGTTACCTCCTTCTCCCCTGTCAGATTTCCTTCTTCCCTAGCTCATCTCTCAGCCTAGACACTAGAATCTATTTGACACTTCAGAACCAAAATTTTACCTCCCCACTGAGGATGTCATTTTTTTCCTCATTCAAACCTGCAGTGTCTTACTCAAGATGCTCTTTCTCTGATTTCTTCTCCTGATTGTGGCCTTCTATGTCTCCAACTGATTTGTATGTTTTTATTGTTTCATAAAACGTTTGCTTTTCTTTTCTAAGTCCTTGGGCTGAGGGGACACTGCTGCTCTTTTAACAAAGGCCCCAGAGTCCCAGGTCTAAAGAAGATCATACTTTCTATCCATGACTTCTCACTTCCCAAGTGTGATGTGAAATACAGTCTCTAACATGGGCTTGGTTGAGATCTAACAATCCATGGAAAACCTTACCACAAACAGACTTTTCTGGTTTTCACATTAAATTGTAGGACACTGGGTACCCTGTAATAGGAGTGGATGGGATTCTCCATCAGCTTGCTGTTTTAGTTTCTGTGAAAGCTGAGGATGTTTCAAATAGCTCAATAAAATCATGCTTTTACTGTCTTAATCACAATGCAATGAAAATATCAGGAGACAAAGAAACATTGGTTAGAGTATGTCATGCATCTTTTAATCATTGACAGATGTGATGTGTCCCCAGACAACTTTCTTTTACCCAACTTCTTTCTGCCTTTTCCTTGCAAGGGACACTTCAAGACTCCAAGGGGTCCTGTACTAGAAAGGCTGCAGATTTGAGACTAACATCAAAGGTTTTTTGTTTGGTTTTGGTTTTATTTTTTTTCTGTAGCCATCCACATATTCTCTAAGAACTATTGGAAAACTGTTTATTAACGAGCAGCAGTTAACTGTTTTTACCTTTTTTTGTATTTCATAGGTTGTAGTTCTCTTTCTGTTTTTGACTCATAGCAAAATTGTGTTAAAATATCTTCTTTTAGTGCAGTAAGTTTGTAACTTTCTTTTGTTTATTCGGGATGAAACTCAGATGTTCTCCGTAACTAGATTAGGAAGATAGACATGGAAAAGGCCTAAATAAGGATCCCAAAGTGTGGAAACTGCATATATTAGTCATATTTCCTTAATTCATCTATGTAGATAATTAACAAGAAAGTATCAGCAACTTGGGGCAGCTTTGCATAACAGCATTTGCCATCTGTCTGGTACTATGAAAATAAATTCTTTTATGGTGGGAGACAATGAGGAACTTTCCTAGGAATCCCTGTAACCTCGCAGCAACAGACTGCTGTCACCTGAGAGGGTTCTTACCTCCCCGTCATTCTGTGTGATTTTCTGCCAGTTCTTTGTCATTGCTTTCTCTGCAGAGCAATCCAGCACCTCTATGAAGCAAGAGGAATTAATCTCTCAAAATTTGTTAGAAAACCAGGAAATCAAAAGCCAGAAATAAAGACTGAACATACATCACCTGTAGCATAATTATTAATCCAGTTACCAGTTGCATGAAAATCTGGGAGCTCATGTAATTACCATGCAGTTGCTGATATCACCACACAATCATTAGACGTTCAAATACATGAGAAAAATTACCCTGTTATCAGTAAGGTCATAAGACTAGTTCATGGGCACCTTATGATAAATACTAATTACTCAGGAATTCATAGGTTAATCAAGTTATTACATACATGCATATTAATAAAGAGATGAGTTTTATTCAACAGTAGCTGATAAAAATTTACTCTGAATAGAAAACAGGCTTGAGTCTGTCCCAGTGTTTAATCAGCAAATGACTTTGGTCTCTGATTTAGCTTTCCATATCACTGCTATGCACATATTCTTGAAATGGAAGTCTTGTACAATGCCATTCACTTATTATAACAACATAGCCCTTGGGATGGAAAAAAGAGAATGTGAGATGCCAAACAGCAGGTAATAGAGGCTGAAGTGACATTATGCTAAAAATTGCCTTGTAAACCCTGATGTGACAAAGGTGAGAACTGTTAGCAACATACCCAGATGGCATGGGATTTACAACTTCTGTATCAACATCTTTATTTTTTTTTTCTTTACCCTAGATGAATAGACTGAAAAACAGAAGTCAGCTTAGGCAGCTTAGCTGGGAGAACGTAAAGAAAAGGCACTAAATAGGCATTTTCATCTCTAGGATGTCGAGTTGCTAGGGACTTCATCAAGGCAGTAAGACTCATGACTTGTCCAGTGGCTAGAGACTTCGTCAAGGCAATGAGATACATGGACTTGTGTTTCTGAATGTGATTATGTCTCAAAACAACAGTTTCCCCAAACAATTTAATCTTTAAGTATAATACAGCTTCCTCTTTGGCACAGAGTTTTCCTTGAACTACACTTTGCTACTGTTCTGCATGTGATGCAGTTAAACTTTAAAACAGGCCAGGTGTGGTGACTCATGCCTGTAATCCTAACACGTTGAAGACCGAGGAGTGTGGATTGTCTGAACTCAGGAGTTCAAGACAAGCCTGGGCAACATGGTGAAACACCCTCTACTAAAATAAAATCAAATAAAAAAATTAGCCAGGCGTGGTGGCACACACACCTGCAGTCCTAGCTACTCGGGAGGCTGAGGCAGGAGAATCGCTTGAACCCAGGAGGCAGAGGTCTCAGTGGTCTCAGATCGTGCCACTACACTTTAGCCTGGGCGACAGAGTGAGACTCAAAAAAAAAAAAAGACTAAAAAAATTTAAAATAAACTTTAAAATATTAGCATTTTTCAAAATCTTGAAGTCACGAATATGTGTGTAGGTAGTGTCAAAATAAAAATATAGATATGAATCTCTAAATTTGATGTTTTACTTGGGAAGAAAGAATATGCTTTCTGCAGTGGATGTGGCGGCTCACGTCTGTAATCTCAACACTTTGGGAAGCCGAGGTGGGAGGATCTCTTGAGTCCAGGAATTTGAGACCAGGCTGGGAAACATAGTAATACTTTGTCTCTTAAGGGGGAAAGAAAAGAATTAAAAATATGCTTTCTGGCTCCCATCACATTTGCTTTAGAGGTTACTATGTAGACTGCTTCTCCAATGACCCAGTAGTTTCTACCTTCCCCAAAGGAGCAGGTGTAAAAGTTGTATTACTGCGGCAGTTATGTCATCACAGACTGCAAGATCAAGACTCAGAAGTAGATGATTGATAGGTTATTGAGAAATTGGCATCTGTGCAATAGAATATTACTGCTTATTTATTGCTTCTGTCCTGGGGATAGGTTAACCTGTCATGGAAAACAAATAATCCATCTGTAGACTGATGAATCTCAAGGTTGTAAACTATTTTTGAATATGTCAATAGTGATGTGACTATTGACATTTTCAGGAGTCCAGAATATTAACAGATTCATAGAGGCATTGAGACAAGTATGGTCTGAATTGATTGATACATAAACCTTAGCTACTTTTATATGGATGACTGTAAAATATTTTGATCTCTAAAGGAAATATTTGTTGTACTGGATACACCATTTTGTAGTTGAAAATGGAGATGAAAATCCTGAATTTCTCCAAAGTGCCTCAATGTGGAAAATGTTAATTTAAAATATTAGTTGAGTCCGTCTTCCAACCTTCCTTTCTTCTTTCTTTCTAAATCTGTTCATCCAGGCATCATTCTGTCCATCCATCCATTGTATTCATTCATTGATTTACTCAAGTATCCATCAAATAACTACTTATTTGTGGAAGATGTGATATGTCTTATAATAAGGTTTTATTATAATAAATATGTTTCTTCACTTGAATAAGATTGACATTAAATAAGAGAAAAACTGAGCATATTGCTCATGAAGTCGACAGAAATATATCCAAGTTGAATACTGCCTGAAACCACTTCCCAAGAGAAAAGCACTGAGCTAGGTTTGCAGGAAATGGGAAGATAGATAGCAGTTCTCTCCTCAGGGACATATGGTCCCACAGGGAATGAAAATGATGAGTTTACTAGTGACTGGTTAACCCTAAAGTAACAATATAGGTGACATTATTATTGGCCGGACACAGGGCTTATTGGTCCTAATAGAACTCCAAGGAAGAGAGTATCACTCTCATTCTACATTGACAAGCCAAGGCTCAGAGCAGTTAGGTGATTTGTCTAAAGCCATGCCATGGCAGACTTGGGCACCTAGATCTCTTTCTTTCCCTCCCTCCCTCCCTCCCTCCCTTCCTCCCTCCCTCCCTCCCTCCCTTCCTCCCTCCCTCCCTCCCTTCCTCCTTTCCTCTCTCCATTCATTCCTTTCTTCCTTCTTTTGACAGAATGTTGCTCTGTTGCCCAGGCTAGAGTGCAGTGGCACCATCTTTGTTCACTGCAACCTCCACCTCCCAGGTTCAAGCAATTCTTATGCCTTGGCCTCCCAAGTAGCTGGCAGTACAAGCACCCAACACCATACCTAGCTATTTTTTATTTTTATTTTTAGTAGAGATGGGTTTGGGCAGGCTGGTCTTGAACTCCTGACCTAAAGTGATCTGCCCACTTTGGCCTCCCAAAATGCTAGGATTACAGACATGAGCCACCATGTCCACTGCAGAAAGCACATTCTTTCTTCCCAAGTAAATTATCAAATTTAGAGATTCATTTCTATATATTTATTTTGATATTACCTACACATATATTCTTTCTGATGGAAAAGTTTCGTGTGCTCACAAACGTTATAGGCTTCAATATTTTTTATTTACACATTTTCCACCTTCTAAAACTGTGTTCTTCAGACTCCTTTAATAGATACTCTATAGCAATTAAAACCTTTTTAAGCACCACCCTGCCACAATCACACTCACACATATACACATATGAAAGAGGCAGAGAAGGTACAGACTGGGCACCTAGAGCTAGACTGCTTGAGTTCCAGTTCTGACTTTGACATTACAAGCTATGGAACTTAAGGCAGGTTGCCTAACCTCTGTATCTCTATTTCTTATCTATACATGGGAAATAATCACAGAACCTGTCCTTACAGGATCATTGTGAGTATTTAAGAATTCAATCCATGTGAATTGTTTGAAATTCTTTTTATTTATACACATACAAATATAGTACTATCTTAATATATTTATGGAAAAATGTAAAAATTTTAAATATCTAAATAAAAATAAATCTATGAAGGGGGTTAACTATACTTTCTTCCTATACCCTGGGGGATTGTCTTGCTGGGAATATCTGTACCCCACTTTAGCAAACATGGTTCTAGAAAATGTTTGGGTTTCTGTCCTCATTGGATTATATGTGGTTGAAGATGAAAAAGTTAAAACAATTATGTTTAGAGAAAAGGAATGGATATGGCTTTGAGATGCCCATCAGTGACCCCAGGGGTCTAGCCAGCACATTTCAACTCACTTCAGCTGATTGACCCAGGGAGGACACCTGCCAGAAGATGAGCCAATCAGATGTTCTCTCTTGGGAATTTGATATTTGACCTGTAAGTCTACAAGTCTGAATTTGAGAGTTTGGAACAGAGACTTTCTGTCACATAGATTAGGCAGCCAAGAAAGCTGATGCCTCAGGAGCAGAGATACAGCCTGATAGAAACAAGAAGAAACCAGGGGTGGAGATTAAAGATGAAAGACTGCCTGGCCTGCAGGCTCTCTAGCTCTCATTTCTTGGTAGCTGTTTTCTTGCCCTTGGGTTCTGTGAAACAACTTGTGTCAGTATATCACATTTGATCCTTACTTAGGCTGACTCTGGTAGGTTTCTGTTTCTTACAAACAAAAAGCCATAACTAATGCAATGGACATCATTTTAGAATGATATGTATGTGTATGTGCATGTATATGTAGTAATGAAGCTGATGCAAGAAGAATAGGAAATTTAATATAAAAAATAAAAAACAGTGGCGATATGTTTTGACAGCTGTCCCTGAGGCTGTCCTAGCATCCCTTTTGGATTAAAGTCAGCATCGAACATACCACAAAGAGTGCTGGAAAGAGGCAGGGTCATGGAAACAACTTCAAGAAACTGTAGATTCATTCATTCCCTACTACTTACACTTTCACTCTATAGGGGAATTTCCCCCAAACTTCAGAGGTACTCCTGACCATTTCTTAATTTTTCTCACAGCAGCATGGCTTCACACTTCCCCCTTCCATTTTATTCCCACATCCCTTAACTGGTCTGCAGTAGTACGATGAGGAAATCACTCTCTCTTACTCTAAAGACTGTCATGTCTTCCTGCTCTGATTCCATCCACCCACAGACAGAAATCAGAGGAGCCTTAAGCCTATTAAAGAATTACATGTAGAAATTCAGGGGTTTAAATCCACTGTTAGAGAGATAGTGCTTCTCGAAGTCAAGAGATCAAGACCATCCTGACCAACGTGATGAAACCCTGTCTTTACTGAAAATACAAAAATTAGCTGGGCTTGGTGACGCATGCCTGTAGTCCCAGCTACTCGGGAGGCTGAAGCTGGAGAATCACTTAAACCCAGGGGGCAGATGTTGCAATGAGCCAAGATCACGCCACTGCACTCCAGCCTGACCACAGAGCAAGACTCCGTTTCAAAAATAAAAATAAAAAAAGAGAGAGATAGTGCTTCAGCAGAATTTATTTTAATATTGCGGAGTTCTGACCAATGTTTCCTGCTTTAAGCAAAAATTAGCTATAAATCAAGAATGGTAAACGCTTTGTTTCTTAACATCCCAAAAAGAAACAGAATGACCATTAGTTGGTGCTTTTTGTCAAAAAAAAAAAAAAAAAAAAGAGAGAGAGAGAGAGAGAGAGACACCATAAGAAACACCAGGTGAGAGCTAAGAATTCACCTGTTCACTAGCAAGTTGGAGAACTAAAACATTCATTGCTTTGTCATTGAAATGCATTTGTGTGTACTTGTGTTTTAATTAATATTATACAGCTACTTCAACAAAGAAACCTGACAATGTATTAGACTGAACTGATCAGTGTTTCTTAGATAGACAAAGTCCAAATCAGGTATTTTTGGTCATAGGGCAGTGTTTTGTAAACTCTAGTGGCTCATTTAGGGGCTTATTTAAAGTGTAGATTCCGCAGTCCCACCCCGAGATATTCTGATCTTATAGGGTGTGGTCTTTCCTGGAAACCTGCATTCTTTATCAATGACCCAGCAGAGTCTTGATTCAGATGGTTTTTGAGCCACACTTTGGAACATATTGTCTTCAAGTCATACAGACGTAAATGCTTTCAAAAACCATTTAAAGGAATAGATAGTTATGCCAGAGCCAAGTGCAAAAGTTGAAGAATGTTAGTGGGTGAATTCCGTTAAGTAGGACATTTTAAACTCTACAAGAGAAGTGAACTTTGTGGCTTACATGGAACATTGATACCCATTTATTTATAAACTAGGTAATTTCTGTCTCAGTAGATTTTCTTTTCCCTAAACTTTAGCTGTCTTGGAGAGACAAAAAAGTATGAGGATAATTTTTTAAAAGCTTTTACAAAAATGCTGTCTGGGAGAGCAAAGTTGCTAGTCTGCCTAGTTGTGTAACTGAAATTCCCTGGCTTTCATCCACCTGCCCAGGTGTGAAGTAGCTGGTGGGTGCTTCACAGTTGACTGCACTGATGCAGAGACTGAGTGCCTCTCTTACTACTTGGTTAAGTTTTTATAGCTTCTGATCCTCACAGGCACCCCTTGGCACCTCACCCCAGAGTAGTTTGTATTTTTTTTTGTTGTTATTTTTCTTCTGTGCCGGTGATTGTTGCTCTCTGTCTGAAGGAAAACCCAGATTGGTCTTGTGGGGAGGGAGTTTCAAAATTGATCCCCTTCCTTTTGAGATCTGGCTTCTGTTTAAAAGTTGTTTTTCCTTATTAAATTTAGCAAGTTGGAGTTTGAAGTGCTACCAGGGTTAAAAGTAAAAAAAATTGTAGAATGAGTCATGCATTAAGTTTTCAGTAAGATTCCAAAAGTCAGTTTCTAAATTCATTCACATAAATTGCACAGTGATCACCTTTCCCTATTGTCACAGCTCTGCAGCAGCCAGCCAAGTGATTCAAATGAAAGGAGGGCTAGGATGTGAGGGTTGGGCAATTATTTTTTTGGTAACAGCTAAATCTCTAAACAGCATCATTTACTTTATTTGCATTTTTTAAAATGTAGAAAATGCAGTTCTTTTTTGAGTTTATTAAGGATTTGCCACATGCATTTTCAATTTGCTGATTACAGAGTTTACCATGGCTTTCTTTTTTATTTTTTTATTTTGAGATGGAGTTTTGCTCTTGTCACCCAGGTTGGAGTGCAGTGGTGAGATCTTGGCTCACTGCAACCTCCACCTCCCAGGTTCAAGAGATTCTCTTGCCTCAAGTAACTGAGATTAGAGGTGCCCACCACCAGCCCACCTAATTTTTGTATTTTTGCTAGAGACAGGGTTTCACCATGTTAGCCGTGCTGGTCTCAAACTTCTGACCTCAGGTGATCCACCCGCCTTGGCCTCCCATAGTGCTGGGATTACAGGCCTGAGGCACCACGCTCCGCCACCATGGCTTTTTTTCCTAACTGTGGTTAAGTTAAATTCATTAGACACAGACACATTTTATATGTGAAGCACATGGAGCTATTTTTCACTATGGATGTGAAATTTGCCCTGCATCAGTTAGCTTTCACTAGGTTGTGTTGGAGCAACAAACAACTCCAACGTCTCAGAGGCATTTAAGAATAAAGATTTATTTTCTATCCATGTAGCCTCTAAGCAGTGGGTTGGCTGAATCTGTATTCCATGTGATTTTGTCGTTTTGGGAAAGAGTGGTTCCTACCTGGGACGTGTCATTTTCATGACACAGAGAAAATGAGAAAATAAAACTGTGTGAACCATGCAAGCTGTTCACAGGTGGTATATATATCACTTTTGCTCATTCCATTTTCTAAAGGAACTGTTACAGCCAGTGCTGACCAAATGGGCCAGAACTGTCCTGCCACAGAAAGGAGCAACAAATAATAATAACACAATTCACCATATACCCTTTTATTTTCTGTTGAGTTAGTTGACCTTTGTAGTTTTTCTTTCTATTTTTCCACATTTGACAGAGATCTACATATGATAACCAGTCTACGTGATTTCAACTCTACTACAAAGGAAACTATATATAATGATGGAAAATGGTATAAAACTCAGTATAGAAGGGATTGTGGTCAACTGAATATTCCATCCAGAGGGTTTTTGGGCTACTCAGCTCCAGTGGATTATTGCCATGGAGAAATTAAATTTTTAAAGAAAAGCCAGAAACTGTATGTTGGTAAAATTTTCCAATATTTTAAAAATAGTGTGGATGAAACACTACATGGTTTGAAGGTACCTTCAGCCTGCAGGACACAGCTGACAATCTCCTCCTTTAAGGGCATCCTTTACTGATAATTAAAGAAAATGAATAAACCTCATTCACTTAGCAATCTGAGGGAATACAAATATGTATTAACGTGATGGTTTAATATATATTCGTTAAGTTATGTATTAAGGGGATGGTTTGTAAAGTCTTAAAAAATCCACTCTTCATTAGATTCAGGGGTACATAAAATAATTCCAAACAAAGATAATTCAAGCAGCTAATTATAGGCCTTTGGAGGCCTGTAGTATCTGAAAGTAGCATCTCAGTCCTGGAAATAGTTTTCCAAATTTGTTTTACATACTTTTTCTGAAGTAATTAAACATTCTCCCCTTCCAGTCTAGTTTGCATCATTACTTTTCTTAGCAAATGTTTTATGCCCCCAAAGTGAGGATAAATCAGTCAGCTAAGCACAACAGAGTAGGGAAAGTCTAAAGAGTGAGATTCTATTATACGTAAATGCAAACCCTGTAATATTTCAGATCCTGGAGAGACGTGAATCTGAAAGATCAATTGACAGATGTCTGCTAAAGCTCGGTTCCCGTGAGGGCACATCATGTTCCCCAAAGTAAACACCGTAACTAAGCAGAACTGTACCTAATTCTATTGTAGCTATAAGTAAATCGCTTGTTTTTTCCAATGTAAATTTTATGTAAATTCAGAAATTTAAGGACTTTTCCTTTTTTCTAACGTATGCAGTGTTTTCAGTGACATTATTATATCTGAAAGTATTATGCGTTTTGCAGCCCACTCCTGTTACTTCTTTAAATTCCGATTTGATTTTTATACAGCCTGCTACGTTCTTTCTGTACTACTGCCATTGACTGATCACCTTCCACAACTGAGTCACATTGTTAGCACTGCCTTCCTGGTAAGACTGTCTAATCAATGGGTTGATACGTGAAATACAATTGGTAAAGTCTGTGTTCCCAGCAGAGACTCCTTATTTTCTCTCATGGTTTTATACTTCTATCAGTATATATTATGCCCAGACATCATTTGAGTGACATTGAGCGGCATTTTCACAGTGTGTTCTTGAAGAATGGTAATACGCCTCATGGAAAAATATGAGGGCAATTTAAAAAAAAATCCTTTTTAAAAACTGCTAGGAAAAGAATGCATCTTTCTTTTATTTCACAGAGCTTTTAATGGGATAATATTGATTTTACCCATCAAAGAGGAATAATCCAGTATACAACGTTTTCTAAACTCACTTGAGAAGAAAAGTCTTTGTTCATGGAACATCTTGCAGGATCAGATGTTCTGAGCAACACAGTTCAGGAAGTGCTGACCTAGCTTAAAGCTAGGGTTCACCAGTAATTTTCAAAATATCCTCTGCCGAGTGCTCTAAAGGTTGTGAAAATACTCAAGGGGGCAGCTTTGTGTACAGACCTCCAATTTTTATAACTTCCTCTTCAAATAGAGTAATATATATATTTTTTAACCTATTTTAAATGTCATTCTTCCATATGAATACTTTCTAAAAATAGGATACTGTACTGACAAATTATAAAGAAAGAGAAAGAACAAAAGGAAGAAAGGAATGGATGGAGGAAGCAAGGTAGGAAGAAGGAAGGGAGGGAGGAAAGGATAGAGAAAGGGATCTCTTATTTTATCAGTGAGTAAGTAGAGTCAGTTGCCTGCATTTATTCATATTCAACTTGACTGTAAACTTCTTGATAAATTAATGGATCATTTCTTTACTATATCATTATGAAATCTGGAGGAGAAAATTAAGGGATGCTTTGACTAATTAATGTACTTCTGGTATTTTGTAAATTCAGTTAATTATGTATGGATCACATTACATCTGTTCTAGTAATAACAACAGGCTGGTGTTTTCTGGTGAGGAAACTAGTCCATCAATCACCTGTAATCATTGATTTTCAGATAAGGGGACACATTCTGGCAGGCTTATGGTAACTATAGTGTGTTTTCAACTCTATTGCCAAAATATATTGTATTCCATAAATCTCTTAAAAAGGCCTATTCTGTTTCCACTTGAGATATGAAATGACATCTGAAGTGGTGATACATGTAGACTTAAAGCAATCTTTTTCAATCATTATAACCTTTAAGCACCACTAACATCCCACAGGATTTTTTGACCTTTTCTCTCTGCATTATGCTTTTTGACAACTCAGAGAGAGAAGCGGTACACCTGACATCTGGTATAAACATGAAATGTTAATTCTCAGCACACACTTAATACTGCCAACCACTTACAGATACTCATGCGATGTGTTTTGTTTTTCCTCTGAAGTCTACATGGGTTTTCTTGATCCAGTGCTAGTAAGCAGTAAAAGTTATTTCTGGTTTTCATAGCTGTGGTTCTGAGTCTCAGATTCACAGGTTAGGTGGAGGGCAGGGGTTGGACCATCCTGAGCCATACAATGAGAGGATTCTGTTATCTGTAGTATGAGAGTAGAGAGTAAGAATAATTTTTGGGCTATTAGATACAGATACATAAAGAGAATTGTAACGTCCACAGGGTGCCGTTGAGGCATTCTGAATCTTTCTATGAGTGTAGTGTAGGAGAAGCAAAATTCCATATCTCCAAAATGCATTGATTCACACTGCATCTCATAAAGGGTGTTAAAGAATTCATGACTTCTTTCAGCTTCTTGGTGAAGTGTGTTGGAAGTATGTATTCCAAGCTGAGAAACATCAAGAATCTTCAACAAAATTGAAAGAAATGCTGATTTGCTAAAACTAAGTCATCACAATTAGAACATCATAATGCAATGAAGGCATTTTTCAGGAAGTAAAATGAGTTGAAAAAATCCAAATGGAAGGGATATTCTAATAACTCTAAGTTGCAAGAACTTGAAAATAAGCTAAAAATTGATTTCTTAGTCAAAGGAAGTAGGTATTGAACAGATGACCTGTGAGTCTCAGTTGAAGTGTTACATAGAGAAAAGTTAAAACAAAAAATATGAGAGTGTTCTGTCCAAGGAATCATTTCTATGTATATTTTTGTGAACTTCCAGTTCTTGTACACATGCTTAGGAACAGACTTCTAAGATAAATTGTAATAGTATGGAACAATCAACGACTGGATTAATAGGATTGGATTAATAGGACTGTTAAAAAAGAAAAGCCTTTAGACAAAATAAATGTGAGAGAGTTTATTTGAGCAAAGAATGATTCATGAAACAGGCAGCATAAAAAACTGGAAGAGATTCAGAGAGCTCTACTCTAGCAACAAAAGTAAAAGACTTTATATGCTGAACATGAAAGCAAACAGAGAAAATGACCTAATTGGTGATAGCTATGTGTTTTCCTTACTTGGGTACAATGTGGCGAGGCATTTATTTGCCTTACTTATATGAAGATGATTCAGTAGGAGGTTTCTATCCTCCTACCCAACCAGTTGCCTGGTTGGCTGTTCATGATTGGCTAAGTCTTGCTTTGTTTGGTTTTAGTCAGTTAAAAAATATTTCCAAGGTAAGTTTTAGTTTGTTTACCTAAAAGCTCTGGTCTCAGAGACAACCTCAGGCAAACAGCCTTCTTATTTACTTTAACACGACCCAGGACTGTGATAAGATAGCCTGAGAACGGGCATAACATATAGCCCTTATATATATGCAAGGCTCTTGAACAATTTATTCATGGAAGACTGCTTCTTCTAAGCTGTGTTTAGTGTATCAGCAAAAGAAATAGAGAACGTTTAGACTTGAAATCAACAAGAACATAATGGAGTGAAAAACTGTATAGACAATTTTACTCTAGGTTAGTTCCAGAAAGATGCTAGTTAAGACTTTGGGAAAACAACCTTCAGTTGCTCTCTGTGAAACAATGATGAGACTTCATTAGAAGATAAAAGGAAAGATGAATGATGTGAAATTCTTTTAAGATCAGAGAATGCAAGAGCACCTCATGTAAGGTAATTACTCTGAAGAAGGCAGAGGAGATTCTTACAGAGCTGCATACAAGATTCCAAATGAAAAGTCTGGAAAATTTCCCCAAGAATACTCTGTCTAATTACAAAGGTTTAGCACAATCTCTGCCATAAATTGGGAGATGCCGTGTGGATGCATATGGTTGAGAATGGCCCTCACGATCTGGCCCCATTAGGAAATGCATCAACAAGGATCTGAAGAGCAAGCCAGTTTTAGGCCTCAATTATGTCCCCTCTAAAGGCAGGGATAACTTCCAAATCTCAGTTGAAAGAATTAACACATGCACTGCCTCCTGAGTGAGCATGCCCTAGTCTTAACTTTCTTTTTCTGTGATACCTTTGAAAAACCAACCACTGTTACTGTACCTGGGAGATAATCCAGGATAAGATTTACTCAGTGCAAATCTTTTATTAAAGGACTATGTTCTGGAGAATTTTGTTTTCCTTTTTTTAACATTAGTTAGATCAGATTTTCAAAAGCACCTTAGAGATATTCCTAGTCTTAAATCCAGGGATTTATATAACACAAACTTGCAAGACCGGTGGGAAATTAATTTCCTTTGAAGCACATTAGCTTGAAGTTTGCACGCTCCCACAGTGGAGCAGAATTTATTCAAATATTGTTGATGACCTCTCAAGGTCCTACCTTCCCTGAGCTATAAGCTGACTGCAGGAAGCCAATGATTGTCTGGGCCATTCTGGCTAAGCTGGAAAATACCAGGTCAAAGAAAGGTTAACTGGAGATTCACCATGCTGCTCACAACCACCAACAACCACTGGAGAACCTATTGTACACATAGCCTCCATGATATGATTCCTATCATGCAGGAGAGAGAACAGAGTTCCTTTAAATGTCAACAAGTTCTTATACTTTATCAAAATGAGATACCTTTCAGTGGATGCAATGAGTTGTTTTACTATCACGTCTGTATTTGTCAGTCTTTTCTTTTTCTTTTTTTACTTGTATCTATTCATGGGGTACAAGTGCAAGTATGCTACAATGATATATTGCATTGTGGTGAAGTCAGGACATTCAGTGCATCTGTCACTGTACTCACCAAGCAACTGCCCATCATCCACTTCCCAGTGTTTTCCGATCTTGCTATTCTAAGAAGCAGGTTTCAAGGTCTTCTGCTAGGTCTAGGTCTTCTGCTAAGAGTATTTGCCTATTTTTTACCCTCATCTTCAGATTCTCTCCATTATGATGCTTCTAGCACCCACACAATGTATGTATTCTGGTTTATGGTTTTTCTAAAGTTCCGCATTGCTTTATCTTAGCATTGCATAGAAAAATAGAACAAGTTCCAGTTTTAATTCTAAAACTTAACATCCAACATCCTATTGAAAGAGAGAATAAAGGATCTCTTCCTTTCTGCCGTATTATTCTTTACCTCCTGAGGTCTGAGAACATGCTTCTTAGCAGGACAATGTGTACTTTTCTTTTATTCCTTTTTATGCTTTTCAAGATACAGTGTAATAAACAAAGTAGTGTTATCATTTTAGTCCTGAAAAGAATTAGCAAGTACATGTCCTCTGCTGAAATTCTCCTATGTGTCTTTTTATTGTTGCTTTCTTCCTCTGGCAGAAACAAAATAATTACCAGTAATGAGAGATAATGTAGCTGTTATTTGTATTTTAGCCATTTTCCTTTGTGAGTGTGTGTGTGTGTGTGTGTGCATGCATACACATACATAGTTCTTTTCCTTTTGGTGAAATTATAGATTTGCTAAGGAAGAAAAGTATCTGGATGAAGGAAAATTGCATATAGGAAAAACTAAGCTGTTTACTGGTGTACAGTTGCCATTTCATATAATTAAACTAAGGAATGTGTAAAAAGTATGATTTCAGAATGAACCCAAGTCTTCCCCTTGAAGATAATTTTAAAAAACCACATAATTCAGTGTGATTTTTTTCAAATAATAAAAACAACGATGCTTGTTATAGAACATTTAAGAAATTTAGCATGTTTAAATAACAAAGATAAAATCATATTACCACAATGTCAAGATAACCATCATTTTGATCTATTTATTATCAGTCATTATATTTTCCTTACACATTTTTCCCATTACTGAAAACTATAAAGACAAATTTGTACTTTTAAAATTACCGTTATACTTTAAGCACTTCACATTGTCAGTATAAGCACCTTAGAAACAATCATTTTTGTAAAAAGAAATAACTTTAAAATAATACCTTCTGATCATTGCCTAGCTAACATTTTGTTTGTCTTGTATGATACCTTTTTCCCTAATGTGTCATTTTTTGACATTATATTTTGTAGATTTTATTTTCCTTTGCTATTTTACACTGAAATACTCAAAAGATACTCATAGCATTATAACAACAAAAGACTAAATAATCTAAATGACCAACAATAGAAAAACGAAGAATGAGAGGCTACTGCCTTAAACTGGATCAAGATTATCAGAAAAACAGAAAGTAGTATCCTTACTCATAAAAGAGCAATAGGATGATCTTCCTGGATAATTCAAAAGTGGCTCTTTTCATTCTGTCTTCTGAGAACTCATGAATATCACCCACAAATTCATGGAAACTAAAATAGTGTCCCACACATTTACGAATAAATATAGAAAACTGGATAGTCTTCTTGTATACTAGCCACAATCATTATAAAAACAATATGTAAATGGCTATACAGGCAATATAAAAAGATATGTATAGTTTATACAGAAAGAAACAGCAGTTTGCTATAAAACATTATAATTTTAATGCTGAAGATATAAACCATATTTGTGAATATGAAATCTCAAAATTGTAAAGATAACAACTTGTCCAAAGTCATATACAAATAACAGATTATTCTAATCAAAATCTTAAAAGTTTTGAAATAATGATATTGATGTGCATTTAGAAGAATGTTTTTGTAAAACGTTATATATGTGTGTGCGTATATATGTGCAAACTAAGTTGTATAATATGGGAACTTGCTCTATGAATTACTAAAACAATATGGAATTAAAATAAATATAACATTTAAATATTATAATTATTCTATAGGAACAGGGCAGTAACATATAATGATGAATCAAAAAATTGATCCATGTATGTGTGTATCTGTCTATCTATACATATATATATATATCTGTCAACCTATACATTTGTTATTGTTGTATAATTAAGGGACGTTTCAAATAAGTGAAAGACTGGGTTAACTATTGATGAGTATGGAAAAAACTGCCTACCCATTGGCATAAATGATGTCAAATTCCTTTCTTTAAATTTAAATTTAAAAATATGATGCCAACACTAAGATAAAAATATAGATGCATATATTTATAGTGTGAAGATAAGGCACACTTTACGAACTATGGCTCCAAAGACAGAAACCATATATAAATCTATGAGATATAATGATAGAAAATTTTTAATAGAGTAGTGTGCCTAAATACTGAATACTGACTTTTTCTTCCTCTTCTTTTTTTTTGTCTATGGAAATTTTTCAGAGTAGGGGAAAATAAGTAAAAAGGTGGATTCAACTAGAATAGTTTTCATTCTAGCTATGGAAATTTTTTTTTATTATTATATTTTAAGTTTTGGGGTATATATGCACAACGTGCAGGTTTGTTACATAGGTATACACGTGCCATGGTGGTTTGCTGCATCCATCCTCATATCATCTACATTAGGTATTTCTCCTAATGTTAGACCTCCCCAATCCCCCCCCCACCCCATCTCCTGCTAGGGTCCTTACTGCTTGTTCTCTTAAAGGACAATTCACGTGAAAAAAATCACAATAATCCAAACTAGAGACTGAATTTTATATAGACTATTGTTTTGTAACTGCTTCAGTATTCAGGAGAATTGTGCTGGGAATCTTGTCGCTTTCTTTATTTTTCAGATGAGGAAACCAAGACCTCTGTGAGTCTCAGTTTGATTTGAGCAATGCCATATGGTATATGGCAGAGCCATACTAAAAATTAGCTTTCCTGATAACACTAATTTTTTTTCCAATACAGCATGCTGTTTCCTGGGGTTATATTAAGAACGTGTTGATATCTGTGAGCAAAAATCATTTTTGAGCTTTTCTGAGAAGGAGATAGACTTCAGTCTCAGTTGGGAGGAAAAGATGGAGTTGTAGTCAAAGAAAGATAAGCATAGAAATGATTTGTCATGTTCAAAGTGCCCCAATTAGATAAACCAGAGTAATAGGCATTTAGAAGATTTAACAACCATCTTCCTTTTCTTTGATTTTACAATGTGTATGACATCCCTGGCACATTGCGAAAGTCATTAGTTGCTAAATTTAAAAAATGTTTGTAAGTTCCCCTTTCAACCAGTTGAATTAAGAAAGAAAATTCCTGATTTCTTGGCACTTGCTCTACAGAAGAATGGACTCCTCATAAAGATAAATTTAGCCCAGCAGTTGAGGTAATTGCTTATTTTGTATATATTTATTTTGATCCTACTGTATTCAAAGTTCTGTATTGGGGGAGAGGGTGGTATCAAAAAGATAAATCAGAAATAGTTTGTGATGTGTAGGAGGAAGATTTAGGCCTAGCTTTAAATAAGAAAAGACAGAGAATAGTGAGTCCCGTAAGAGCAGAATGAATGGGTATTATAAGTTTTGGAAGAAGGAAGACATCAGGGAGGAGGGGCAAGTAGAAAATGGTTTTACATGATAAGGAGTTTCCTGATCCAAAATAATAAAAAAGAAAAGAGAAGAGAAGACAGAGCAGAGAGTCTCAGTAAATCCAGAGACAAAACAGAAAAATAGAGAAATAAGACCAGAGAGAGAACTAATTAAACTTTTCTATGTTAATGAGTTTAAACACAAATAAGAAGAATAAGGAGATCAGAATATTTCTAAAGGCCCAATAACTTTCTTTTGGTTTCATGATTACCTTGAATGGGCTCCTATTCCCTATAATATTTTAATAGAAGTATAAGCTCTCAAAAATTTAAAAATGAAAGTTTAAAATACTGAACACAGATGACTTTGTGGTATGTAGATATTGTAGAAGAAGTTTAAATACCAGATCAGGTTGTGATTAGATTAGATCTTGCATTCCTTTCTGATTGCTATTCATGCTTTCCTATCACAGAACTAGAGAGGGCTTCTGGACTGAAGTTTCTGGGTGGAGTCCGAATTCTGGTTTCATTTCTAATTCAGCCACCTAGTGCTTTGTGACCTTTCTCAAGGGGTAACCATCAACCTCCTAACTCCCAAAGTTGCTATGATAATTAATTCAGAAAATGAGTGTGAAGCACCTTGACGTGTAAATATCATATGAGCTCTATTCTTCTCTTTTTCTTCTACCTCATATTCTGTCAGCAATTCTTCTCAACAAAATAATTGCACAGTTTTGTCGAAACTGTCATCTGTGTTACATGAGGAGTCCCTTATTTGATTTCCTGTTTCCACTCTGGTTTCCTTCTGTAGTAATCCTCCATTCCATAGTCAGAGTTAGGGCTTTAATATGTAAATTCAATCACATTACTCCCTGGCTTGCAACACTTCAGCAGCTGCTCATCACAGGTAAAGTCAGGTCTAAATTTCTTACAGTTCCCACAAGGCCCAAAACATCTGCACTCAACCTGCCTCACAACGTCCTCTCATTTCAGGATCCTAACCCTTCAAATTACGTAGAATTATTGTCTTCTTGCTCCTCCCAGAACTCACAGCACCACGTCGAGTGTTAGGACCCTTGCACTGGCTGTTCCCTCTGCTGTGAAAGTATACTCTTGAATCTTTGCATGGCTGACTCCTCCTTGCCATTGCAGGCTGAACATAGAGGTCCTCTTTCCTGACATTGCATCTAAAGTAACCTTTCTTCGCAGTCACTCTTTATCATATCACCTGGGTTTATTTTCTTCATGGCATTCATCATTTTCTTCCATTATAGTATGTATTTATTTTGTGTATTTTAAAAAGTGTTACCTCTTGACCACCTTCAATTGGAATCCACCTCCATAAAAGTTAGGGCTTTGCAAAAATTTTCAGCCCTTCTCCTCAAACCAAAGAATAATGCTAGTATATAGAAAGCACTCTATTAACGGATGCCAGTTACCTGCTAGAATGCTAACAATGTCATTTGCCACCTACTTTATTCAAGGTCTTGTGCTGCAGGAGGTTTGTATGATAAAGATTAATCAGATATAGTTTGTGATATAGAAGAAGGAGAAAAAGGAATGCTTCTAAATAAGACAGGTAGAAATTGATGAGTTCCAAGGAAGATTTACTTTTTATGAGATTCGATAATATGTAATTTGCTGCACTGTTAATAGCGGGAAAAATGACCCATTGTTAAATCCCCAGCTAAACACCATTCGTTCATGGCATAGCTTCATATTCATCCCTTAAACAGTGCTTCTGTATTTTTCACTGGAAAGAGTAGAGAAAAACACAAGCCTTAGGAGTTTTGGTACATAGCCATAGGACAACAACCAAAAAACTCCAGTTTTCTTTGAGGTTTCCTATCTTCTTTTAAAGATTTATACAGGTTTTGCATTCTACTCCATAATATATTTGCATGGTAAAATTGAAGCCCTGGGAACACATGTGGACTGAACCCCAGGGCCTAGCATTTTACAGGCCTCTGCTCCTGGGAAGCATTCCCTCTAGTCTAAAAAACAGAGAAGACTGTGTATCTTTTACAGAGCTTATTCTTAGAAGATGAGCTTTACTCTTCAGTGTTTCCCAACCAAAGCATATTGCTTAAGTATAAAGTGATTGCAGATACAAAGATTGGGTTATTGGAGAAAGATGAGAGTGATTACAAGGATGATTATTCTGGAAAAATGATGCACTGAAGCAGAGGGGAGAGTGGGGGAAATGTGAGGATTGGGGAGCAGATATTAAAATGTTCTCCACTTCCTCTCACCATAGCTCCCCTTAGCATCTTCTGGTGTGAGTTTAATAACCCACATTAATTATGTTGCTTAATACTTAAGCTCCAAGAGGTAGTTTTGTTCCTCAGACTCAATTTACTAAGAGAAGTGTCTTATACCTTGTAACATTGTTCTTAAGAATATGATTTTTTATTGTTTAATCAGTCCCTTGAATCAACTTGTTTCAGATAAGAGTGTGTGTGTGTGTGTGTGTGCACGCTCACACACGTGAGAGAGAGAGAGAGAGGAGAGAGTGAATGAGAATATGAGTGGAGAATGTGTAAATTAAACTAGAGGGATTAAAGCCCTGTGACTTGGAGCTGAATTGCTTTCAAACATTTTCTATAAATGGTGTTTTTCAATTCTCTTTTTTATCTGAGTGCATGCTTTTATGAAAACTAGTTTTGTTATAGTAAGGACAGTTTGAATTTTTTTTTGTATGAACAGTTAAAAATGTAAATGGTTAAAAAAACTCATCTTTTGAGTGATCGAGTTTCAAGAGTAAATTAAGTTGGATCTTACTAAGCAGTGGAAACAGAATGCATTAAACCTTTTTTGGGGGACATTTTCATTAGTAACGAGTTTGTTTCATAGTAGCCAGGTACATTTAACCTGTCAGTTAAGCAGCATTTCTCCATTACAAGGCTACAAGTTTATCCCTCTTGAGTTTTTCTTCCCTGCTCTTTTTACACAAGCATTAATAGCTTTAATAGAAGCAGTGAAAATTATGAATCTTTTCTTATTTTGAAATTCAAGATATAGGGAATACTTCTTTGCTTTGATCTCATAACTGGTATTAAACACTGACCCACAAACTCATGCAAACATAAATACTGTATTAAAGTTGCCTTTGGTGTGCAAATCAATCCTTAAAGTCTTGTAGTTATTGCTGGAGTCTTACAAATGTTTCCCGAGAGCTGAAATGTTCATATAAATACCTTTATAACTCAAGGTAATTACCAGCACTGATTTATAAA
Organism: Cacajao melanocephalus; assembly: GCA_963573385.1. Taxonomy (NCBI): domain Eukaryota; kingdom Metazoa; phylum Chordata; class Mammalia; order Primates; family Pitheciidae; genus Cacajao; species Cacajao melanocephalus. The sequence continues at coordinate 145,941 of CAUYLG010027676.1, read as the reverse complement.
GCTGAATACCCAGAGCTTTAATTTTATGCTTTATACAGATTGGTATAGCAAGTATGGTAATCTTAATCCATAAATAGCCCTCTAATGTTTTAAAAGTAAACAACTAGAAAGGGATGTGTCATGTTGCAGTAGTTGCAGAGAATTGTTGATCACAATTATACTCTTAAACCTAAGATGGCCCAGTGATTTTCACAATGGCCTGCAAGTGCAAGTTCGTGTAAAACTTTCTGAACTACGCCTTTCTCAGATGGATGTTTCCCACACTGGAGCTCTACAAAGGATTATTATTTTGGAGGCTAAAGAAAACGTGTTAATGACTACAGATTCTAATTGAAAGAGTAATGGAAGATGCAAGACTTCTATCATGACCCCAACCGAGACCGTGCTGTTACTCGAGAAAGCAATTTAACAACAGCTCTGAACTTCGGTGTTCCCATCTGTTAAATGGAGATTATTAAGAACACTGCCTGTTTGAAGATAAACAAATGAGAAAGTTAAAAGAAAAAGTCATGGGATCTTCGAAGGAGAAGAAAGAGCCTTATTTTAATATAGAGAATTTTTGTCTTTGTGTAAAGTTTACTGACAAATTTTAATTAGACATATCATTCAGAAATTTATTTTTTAATGATTTTAAAACCCATTTTTAAAACTCCATCCAAAACAGCTTAACCATTTTGTTTGTGTACACTAATCATGACTTTTAAAAAGATTCACTAGGTCATTGAATTCACCAAGCATTTACTTTACATTTATTCTGTGCAGGCCACAAATGATAAAAACATAAATATGACACCATGGTTGCCTTCATGCTGCTCATAGTCTAGGAAGGGCAAAAGGCATATAATAGAGACACTTTTAAGCCATATGAGTTCAAAGTAGAACAGAGAATACCAGAGGCTGGGAAGTACAAGAGGAAAGGGGTTGTTGGGGAGAGATTTGTCAAAGGATACAAAATTATAGCCAGACAAATTTACACTCCCACCAACAGTGTACCTTACTTAGTTCAGCCATTGTGGAAGACAATGTGGCAATTCCTCAAAGACCTAAAGACAGGAATACCATTCAACCCAGCAATTTCATCACTGGGTATGTACCCAAAGGAAGACAAATCATTTTGTTATAAAGACACATATATGCATATGTTCATTGCAGCACTATTCACAATAGCAAAGACGGGGACTCAACTGAAATGCCTATCAGTGACAGACTGGATAAAGAAAATGTGGTACATATACACCATGGAATACAATGCAGCCATTAAAAACATGAGATCATGTCATTTGAAGGGACATGAATGCAGCTGGAGGCCATTATCCTTAGCAAACTAGCACCGGAACAGATAACGAGATACCACGTTCTCGTATATAAGTAGGAGCTAAATGATGAGAACACATGGACACATGGTGGGGAGAACAACACACACTGGGGGCTATCAGAAAGTGGAGGGAGGGAAGAAGGGGAGATTCAGAAAAAATAACTAATGGGTAGTAGGTTTAATACCTGGGTGATGAAATCATCTGTACAACACACCCCCAGGACACGAGTTTACCTGCGTAACAAATCTGTGCAGTAGCCCTGAACTTAGTTAAAAATAATAAAAACTGAAAAAACTTACAGCTAGATAGGAGAATAAATTGTACTTCTCTATAGCATTGTAGGATGACTATAGTCAATAATAATTTTTTATATATTTTCAAATAACTAGGAGGGTATTGAATGTTCCTAACACAAAGAAATGATAAATGTTTGAGATGGTAGATATGCTATCTTGATCTGATCGCTATACATTGTATGTATACATTCACTGTATGTATTTGTGGGATGTCACTGTGTATCCCATAAATATGTACAATTATGTGTCAGTTAAACATTTTTTCTTAATTTAAAAATTAAAAAATTAACCATGTGATAAGTAGTCAATCAAAGCTTATATAAATTGCAATAGGGATAAGCAGGTGGAAACCACAGGTTAAACAATCTACTCATTTTTCACCCTTACCTAAGTGTCTTTAATGCCTTTTTAATGGTATGACTTCTCATCATCGAAACTCACTCTACCAAAAGTAAATTATTTAAGAACAAAGTTTGACACACATTTTAAAAGTTGAGCTAAATCAATTTTTAAAACTTAAACAACAACCACTGGGAAAAAGAAGTATGGACATATCTCAGAGATATTGTGGTCTGGGATCCATCCACACCACCTCAGTAAAGCAAATAGGGCAATAAAGCAAGTTATACAGATGTTTGGCTTCCTAATGTATATAAAAGTTATGTTTTCATATTAAATGTACAATTGCATTATGACTAAAAAACAATGTACATACCTTAATTTAAAAATACTTTATTGCAAAAAAAAATGTCAACAATCATCTGAGCTTTCTACAGATTGTAAACTTTCTGCTGGTAGAGGGTCTTGCTTCAGTGTCAATGGCTGCTGACTGATCAGGGTGGTGACCACGGAAGGTTGGGGTGATTGTGGCAGTTTCTTAAAATAAAACAACAGTGAGGTTTGCCACATCAGTTGACTCTTCTTTCACAAAATGTTTCTCTATAGCATGTAATGCTATTTGATAACATTTTGTCCAGAGTAAAACTTGTTTCAAAATTGAAGTCTGTCCTCTAAGCCCCACCACTGCTTTATTAACTAAGTTTGAATAATATTCTAAATGCCTTTCTGTCATGTCAGCAGTGTCCAACAGAATCTTTACCAGGAATTGATTTCGTCTAAAAAACCACCTTCTTTGCTTATCTACAAGAAGCAACTCCTTATCCATTGAAGTTTTATCATAAAATTGTAGCAATTCAGTCACCTCTTCGGGCTCTACTTTCAACTTTATTTTTCTTGTTATTTCCACCACATCTCAGTTACTTCCTCCATTGAAGTCTTGAACTCAAAATCATACGTGAAGGTTAGAATCCACTTTTTCCAGACTCCTGTTAATGTTGATGTTTTGACCTCCCCTAAGAATCACGAATATTCTTAATAGCATCTGGGATGATGAGTCCTTTCCAGAAGGTTTTCAATTTACTTTGCCCAGATCAATCAGGAATCACCATCTATGGTACCTACAGCCATGAGAAATGTGTTTCTTAAATATTGTAACTTGAAAATCAAATTTCCTCTTCCTTTCACTTGAACGTTCAGAGGGTGTTGTAGGATTATTAATTGGCCTAATTTCAATATTGTTTTTCCTCAGGGAATAGGGAGGCCCAATGAGAGAGAGAGAGAGGAGGGGGGGAAATACCAGTTGGTGAAGTAATCATAACACATAGAGCATTTTTGATCAAGTTTGCCATCTTATATGAGCACAGTTTGTAGAACCACAAAATAGTTGCAGTAGTAACATGGGCTGCAGCGTGGATGTATTTGCAGGCGTGAAAACTACGTTTATCTTTTTGTGTATCATCAGAGCTTGTGGTTGCATTGTTAGTGAACAGTAATATTTGTATAGGAATATTTTTTCTGAGCAGTAGGTCTCAACAGTGGACTTAAAATAATTGGTAAACCATTGCTGTAAACAAATATTCTGTCACCTATGTTTTGTACTTCCATTTGTAGACCACAGGCAGAGTAGATTTAGTGGAATTCTTAGTGGCCCTAGGATGTTTGGAGTGGTCATTGAGCATTGGTTTGGCTTCAACTTAGTCATCAGTTACATTAGTCCCTAACAAGAGAGCCTCTCCTTTGAAGCTTTGAAGCCTGGCTTGATTTCTTATCTCTGGCTATAAATATCCTTGATCACATCTTCTTCCAAGGGAAGGCTGTTTCATCTACATTGAAGTCTGCCGTTTAGTGTAGCTGTCTTCATCAATGATCTTAGCAAGTTCTCCTGGAAAACATGCTGCAGCTTCTACAACAGCACTTGCTGTTTCACGTGCACCTTTATGTTATGGAGATGGCTTCTTTCCTTAAACCTCATGAAGCAACCTCTGCTGGCTTCCAACTTCTCTTCTACAGATCCCTCACCTTTCTCAGCTTTTCTAGAGTTGAATAAAGTTAGGGCCTTCTTCTGGATTAGGCTTTGGCTTAAGGGAATATTGTAGCTGGTTTGATTTTCACTCAGACTTTCTCCAAATCAGCAATAGGCTGTCTTGCTTTCTTATCATTCATGTGTTTACTGGAGTAGCACTTTTAATTCTCTTCAAGAACTTTTCTCTTGCATTCACTACTTAGTTAAGCATTTGGTGCAAGAGGCCTAGCTTTCAGCCTATCCTGGCTTTTGACATAACCTCCCCTCCTTACTACATGTAATCATTTCTGGCTTTTGATTTTAAGTACTCTTCCTTTCACTTAAACACTTAGAGGCCATTGTAGGATTATTAATTGGCCTGATTACAATATTGTTATGCCCAACAAGAGAGAGAGTAAGAGAGAGAGACAGGGAAAACATCAGTTGGTAGAGTAATCAGAACACATAGAACATTTTTTCATCAAGTTTGCCATCTTACATGAGCAGGGTTCATGAAGTCTCCCCCCCCCAAAAAAAAATCGCAATAGTAACATCAAAGATCACTGGTAACAGATTATCATGACAGATGTAATAATAATGGAAAAGTTTGAAATAGACAAGGAGTATCAAAGTATGACACAGACACATAAGTGAGCACATACTGTTTGAAAAATGGTGCCGATGAACTTAGTCTACACAGGGCTGCTAGGCACCTTCAATTTGTAAAAAAAAAACCACAGTATCTGGGAATCACAATAAAGCAAAGCACAATAAAACAAAGTAAGCCTGTAATGTTCTGAAAACTTTTCTGCTAAGAACTTTTCATTTTTACATTTTTTCCCTGACAATAACCCTGTGAAATAAGGAGTATTCTCCAACTTTTCAGAGATAAGAAAACTGAGGCTCAGAGCAATAAAATAACTTCTCCAGGGTTGACTATCTAATAACCAGCACAGCCTGGATTGCTAAATCAGGCACTTATATAACCATTACTAAATACTAGCCACTATTGTAAATTCTTTATAAATATGTACTCATTCGAAGTCAGACTCTTGTCTGTCTTGCTGTTTTGCTCTAATTTCAGCGTCCTTCCAGTCGCACGTGCTTGTGTGTGTGTGTTTGTGTATGTATAAAGATATAACAAGCAATGTGGATGTTGTAACATTTTTTCAGATTAGCCGAATGAAGTCAGTCTTGGTTATGTTCTTCAAAGAATGTATGATGTCCTTAGCTGTTGATTGGGTAGAGTGGTTTGATTACATAAATTCTTCTGTTCCCAACTCTTACATCATCCTGTACTCTGAGGCCACAGGGATGAAGACAGTGTTCTGTCCCGTGATGCTTAGGGTCTAGTAGGAGAAACAGAAAAGGACAGAAGCAGTTTGTACAGAAGCAATAAATACTCCAGGCATGTGCATGCAAGTATCTAATCTAGACTTCTCAAGCCACTTTGTTGATTACAATTTTTTAAAAATCTTTAGATTAATTTACATTATTTACATTTAATCTTATTAATTTCTTCATATATATTTCATTTCATTGCACAGGAAACATTTTCCATATATTAATGTAAAATAACAACAGAATTATATTTACAGAATTTTTTCTATGGATTCAAAGCACTTCCATGCACATTATTTTATCTTATCTTCATAGCGTAATAACAAGGAATGATTAAAATCATATCTTCTTTTAAGATTAAAAGCCACTAGTAAAGAGTTGAAAGAAAGCAGTGGTTTTCTTGTTTGTAAAGGTTGTTTCAACTTTTGTTGCAAAGGCTTAAAAGCCTTTCTCTAACTTTGTTAGTTTCACACCATGGTTTTAAATCAAATGACTTTACAAAGAGAGATTAACTTTCAACACTTGAAAAATGTGTATGTTGCTAGATAAACATAAATATGCTTCTCTTAGTGTTTACTTTTCTTTGCTTCTTTTTTTCATGGAAAACTTAGGTAACAATCATCATCTTCATAGTGAGTTTTTACGGTCAACCAGAGAGGAAAATTGAGATTGGATGTCATCTCCCAATAAAGTGTACATTCTTGTTGTCACTCAAATGATAAATCTGTTGCCATTTGCTCTATACTGGATTTAAAAGTTAAGTCTGCTATTTCTGTCTCTAATAGCCTTATAATACACTGCTTCAAAATCACATTATTTTGCAGTGACTCTTTGGTTAATTAACATCTAGAAAGTGTATGTACTTTATTGAGACTCACTCTATATTATTTCCATTAATCAGATGCAGTTTTTTCCTTCAGTTTTATAGCTATTAACTTACTGCCCTTTGAGTTTTCAACTTAATAAACAAGAAGAACAGTTTTGTCCATAAATTTAAATCTCAAAATCCCTTACCTTGTGTAAACTCATTTCTATATTAATTTGAGTTGAGCATCTCCTCAGACTGCTCTAATTAGATAAGTTTATTATTATTATTCTTTTTGGCATTTCCCATGAGAAATAAGCAATTTTCTTAGTGTTTCTTATTCTGCTCCATAATATCTCCTCTACCTAATATCTCATCTTTTACCTTTTGTTATTGAGATTTTTATAGAATGTACTTTTATGGTGCCATAAGTGCTTTGCATCACAAGTGTTGATCTGTCTTTATTGCTATTAAACTTTCAGAGGTATATCAGCTACAATTGTGCTTGTCATTCTCCATTCATTGATGGATGGAAAAGGTCAGGTTCAGTGTTAAGAGTCTGCAAATGGAAGAAGGAAACTTGGCACACTGTGGTGGATTTGGAATAACAGAACTCTTTCTGGCTCTTGCTTCCTCTCTGACCTCAATCCTACTTTTCCCATTTCCCACTGTGTTCCAGCCATACTGGCTGTCTTGTGTGTTCCTTCTACCTGACAGCCTCAGTCCTGCCTGAGGGCATTTGTCCGAGATATTTACACAGCCTGGAACTCCCTTATCTTTTCAAGGTCAGAGCCTCCCTGATAATTACATTTTGGCTTAAGTGTTAGCTCCCTAATAACACTCCCCCTGCAAGTCATCAAGAAAGGGAAGGTCGCATGCTTCGAAAAATATACCAGGGAAGGAACAGTGATTTAACAGAAGGAAATTAAAAAGTTTTAGAATTCTGTGAACAGATTTTCAAAATTATGAGATGGCAGTACATACACATTTAAACACCAACAATCAGATCTGCACTGCGGGTTGGGGGTGCATAGTGATTTGCAGTCATACATTTGGTTAGTCAAATGCTTGTTCTCAGACTCAGACATGGACCTTCTGCTCCTAGTCATGTATTAGGAAAAAAAATGTCTCATATAGCTCAGTATGGATTCGTGTTTGAAGATGTTTCTTTCAGTAGGATTTGGACTGTTGAAGTAATGGAAGCAAGCTTGGAGTCCATTACTGGGATAGAGGATAAGTAAAATATGGCAGATGCACTTCATGGAGTGTTGTGCATAGGTTAGAAACCACGATAAAAGGTACAATGTGGATAGATTTCAAAATAGTACCTTTTGAAAAAAATTAAGTTAGATAATTAGATATATAACAGTACCATTTATGACAAACTAAAATACATAAACTATATTTCTGGGAATGTTCTAGACCTTGATCTGGGTGATACTTGCACAGGTAAATACATATGTAAAAACTCAGCAAGCTGTCCACTTAAAATGGTGCACTCTACTGTATGGATGTTAAACCTCAATTCAAAAATTAAAAAAAAAAAAAACTTTGTCCCTGACTGCATTGCTCAAAGTACTTCTCCCAAGTCCGTTTCTGTTGCATCAGTCATTTAACATTCCTTTTGTAGCATTAATCATCACTTGGTATCTTTCTGATGTATATTTCTGTTTGCTCACTAACGAACTACCTGGCACTACTGGAATGTAAGCTCCCTAGGACAAGGAACTCCTCCACGTTGTCTGCTAATATGTGCTCATTAACACCAAGTTCTCTCTGTCTTGTTCTCCTGTACAATATTCTCTTGACCTAATATCTCACCTTTTGGCTTTTAGATATTGACATTTTTATAGATATTCTTCTATAGATATCCTTAGTGATTGCTGAATAGATGTTTATTTGTGGAATGAAGGGAAGAAAGGAAGAAAAAGAAAGAGGGTGGAAGGGAGGGAGGAAAAGGAAAGACAAAAGTAAGGAAGAACGGCAAAAAGATAGAAAACAGGAAAGAGAGGGAAGATATGAAAGTAGACCCAGTAGAGCCATTGTCTTGTCAGCTGTAATTTACTTCATGAGTAGTTCCCTTCCCTAAGCAGGCCCTTTCTCTGTTGGAGTAGCACTCTTTAATTAATGTCCTTGAATTAAATATAAATACTTCACATTCTTAAAACCTAGTTTACATGCTCTCTCACTGTTGTTTTTTTCTCCTCTGTTTCCTTCCTTCACTTCCCCTTTCCTCTTATTTTCTATTCTTCCCTTTCTCCATTACTTCTCATATTTTTCCCACATCCCAGGGCCTATCTCTATTTATTTGAACAAAGTCACGTCGCAATTCTCATAGAAATGAGAAGGCAATGTCTTACTTAAGAATCTAATATGGGAAGCCAGGTGTGGTGGCTCACACCTGTAATCTCAGCACTTTGGGAGACCAAGGCGGACAGATCACTTGAGGTCAGGAGTTCAAGAGTAGCCTGACCAACATGGCGAAACCCTGTCTCTACTAAAAATACAAAAAGTTAGCCGGACATGGTGGTATGTGACTGCAGTCTCAGCTACTTGGGAGGCTGAGGCAGGAGAATCTCTTTGAACCCCGGGGGGTGGTGGTTACAGTGAGCCAAGATCATGCCACTTCACTCCAGCCTGGGTGACAGAGAAGGATTATCACAAAAAAAAAAAAAAAAAAGAATCAAACTATAACTATGAGAGTGCAAAATGCTAACAAATAACATGCAGTGAGCGTTTAATTTAATATGGGCCACGGAGATGTACTTTATATATATTAAGTTATTTCATCTTCTCAACAGCACCATTATTTTCCCCATGTTACAGTAGGGGACCTAAGCTCAGAGCGTGTAGCTTACTCAAGGTCATGTAATTGGTAAGCAGTAGAGCCGGATCGGAGCTCATGCACCTGAGCACTACTTCCTACTGTCACCCAGCATAATAAATATTTACTAGTAACCAGATGTACACATTGCTAGCAGTGTATGTCTTTATGGTAATATAATACTCCATATCTTCTTTAAGCTGAAAAACTACCATTTTAAGGAGGAAGCATGCAGTGAGACAGAGCATAGATGATCCTAGGGAAGCCTGTTTGCATCAAGCAAGGCTGCTACCTTCCGTGTAAATCTCAAGATGGTCATCATATTTTATGGGGCTGCCAAATCCAAAGTTATTAAAATACCTTCATTCATATTATAAGCTACTATGTGTTTAATTCCTTTGGTAAGACACATTTCTGGTAATTCATGACCAAAAATGAGTTTGTATTGTTATTATATGATAAACAGAGTAGTGGCAGAAAAACAAATAAATGTAAAAGAAAATACTTTCTGAGTACATGGTGCCTTTTTAATGCCTTAATACCTCTTTACCTGAATTAACCTGTGTATCATAATTCTGATTGCCTAGTGACACTCACCCATATATCTGAACACTGCTGAATCTTTTATTCTTATCCCATTACCACGTTTATAATGGCGTAATTTGTGTTGGGGAAGCATCTGCTAAGTGTTAAGTAGGCATTTGAAGAACATATGGGTGGGCGGATCCTGTCAACCAGGAAAGGTTTCCGGCTGACCCGATTTGCCTGATGGGCTGTGGCTGCTTTGCCGATGTTGATGGTGACAGCGTACAGTTCTGAGCAAGGACTGCTTTTCTTCTGTGACTTCTGCTTCCCATGCCTACCTTTCAGAATGTATGGTAGAGCTTCCAAATGGGTTAAGTGTAGTTCTTGATTTTTTTTTTTTCCAAAGCACCTCCAAGCTTTCTGGGGCCTGATGGAAGGAAGAACATTGACACAGAGAACTGTGGAAGCAGAGCCAACTATTCTATCATGAAATAGCCTTTTTCAAAAAACAAACAACAACAACAAAAACGTAATCTCACAGACAGATAAAGTAAAAATGGGATGTTAGGGCTGTTTAACATTTTACTTCTATTTAGTCAAACCCTTGAACAAAAGCCGGCGTTCTGGGCCTCAGTCGTACCCAGGTCAAATACTGCAGGATTTGGGAATCCCGATCTATTAGAGCCCTAAGTCGACTGTTGGAGTAATGCTCCTTAATGAGATCGGTTGGCTAAGAGATGACACTTTTTTTCTTATTAGTTCATATAACTAACAAGATCATTGCGTATAATTCCTCGTACCATTTCACTACAAGGAGGGATGAGGGAGGAATGTGAATGGGGGGAGGTCAGTTTAAAAGAATAGATTTGAAGAAAGGCAAAGGTTTAGTGTTTTCTCCTAGAAATTATCATCATGCTTGTTCCTAGGAATCTTAATTATGTCTTTCAGGAGCTCATTATTTATTTCAGAGAGAATAAGAAGGCTTCCTTTGATGTCATTAGGTTTGGGATCTAAGTTGTAGCTTCATTTTTCTCTTTTTTCTTAGGCATATGGAATAGAGCTTGGATTTAGGAAGGAGAAGGGGACAATAATGGCCAGTCTGAGTTAGTGTGTGCAGAACTGCTTAGATTTGAGGAGGGGGTACTTAGGAATTATGCTAGGTTCAGACACTGCTTTCCCCTCTTATTATGCCTGTGATCTTTAACCTTTATGGGCCTCAATGCTGTCATCTGTAAAATGGGGATAATACCTACTGCCTAATGGGATGGTGTGAAGATTAAAAAAGGTATCAGTGTGCAGTAAAATAACACCTGGCACAGTCTATTCTCATGAAGTATTAGCTGTTACTGTCACTATTAGTATTGTTTTTATCACAACTATGAAATACTCTTCTCAACATATGTAAGAGTTTTCAAAGCATATAGCATATAATGCACAAAAATAATGCTACAGGCCTTTTGGGAGTTACTTTTATTTACCATATTTGTTTCTGTAAAATGGTTTTTAAATAGACTTTTATGAGAGTCAGACATAATCTTCCTATGAAAAAAGAATATCTGTTTTCCTTATGTAACTAGAAAGCTCTTACTTACTGAACAATGTGTTAAAATAAGTTCCAAAATTAATCCAACTTATTAATTCAGTGACCACATAAAGATGATTTAATTTAATTTAGTCTGTAATATAAAAGCCAGTATAATTCCATAGAGTTTGTCTATAAATATCTACTCCAATATACAGTATTTGAGAGAGAAAGATCAGTAGTTTTTAATATTAAATTTCTATTTTTAAATACCTCAGTTACTTGTACACAGTTTCTCCTCTCAGTAACTTGTACACAAAGTTGGTTGAAGCTGCATGTTGACTGTATGAATCAAAACTGAAAAATTAATCAGTCATGTAAGACAGATGCCCAGAGTACATATATTGATCTCTAATACAAAAAACATCAGGAATTAACTTTAATAATCAAACTAAAATGTGGTAACTAACATAAGAAATGAAAAAAGAAAGTGGTGGACTAGCTATTTTTTAAGTAAATTTAAGAAATTGATGAATCCTTATAAAATATGATTTCTCTGATTTTATCCAGTACTTTCTGTGGTATGGAATACAGGAGGTTTCTTTGTTGTAGTTGTAAAGGCCAGTCCATTTTATCTTGCCTGTGTGCTTGTAGGCAATTTTGTGAGATGTCCTGCGAAGAAAAAAGGGTAGGGTATATTGGGTATTCAAAGACTATTTTTGCTGTTTCTTAGAATATAATTTATCAGGAAATACTTGTTAGACTAAATATAATTACTGGGATTTATTTTATAGATGTTTTTTCATAGAGAAGTTTTTTTATAAAAATAAATCTGTTACTTGATTTTTAGAGCTATTTTCTATGTTTGTGTTTTTTCTTTTTTTAACAGTTATGGAAACCTCTGTGTACTCACTTGCTATAATTTTTCTTAAACTGAGTTTTTGAGTCATACTTAAAATACTTGAAATGCTAAAATTAGTGATTTGAAAGGCACTCAATTTCAGTGTATCTGATTGTAAAAATTACGTAATATTTTTGGGATGCTTTATATACTCAATAAACTTCTAATATATTAGATTCTTAATATTTACAGTGTAGATTTTATTTAAATTCATGTACCTATTATATTTATCAATGTTAATTGGTTTTTGCTGTATGTTAATTGCTTACTTTTTGAGAAACACTAGGATGATTTTAATTCAGTGAAATTATGTCTATCAGATACTGTCCTGGCACTGTGATGGGCTAATGACTGGCTATTCCAAGAGCCAATGGTAGACCATCTGCCTCAGCTGTCAGCTGGGAAAACTACTAGGGGTTCATCATCCACCTTTAAACATTTCCCCTTTAACCCGGGATGCAAATTTATCAACTACAAGAGAGAAAAGAACATTTTTAATTACCAGGGTCCCATTTTATAGATGATGTTAGAATGTTAAATATAAATTGTTTCTTTTCCTACCTTGTATGTCATCATCAAGCTTGAAAAGTTAAGTAGAATGAAGACCTTTCTCTCATTTTCAATTAATATCTGGATACTACCCAAAACAATGGCATGGAGTTGAGCATTTAATGAACAGCTGTTCCAATTTTAAAGGCAAAGCAAGTTCTCTCTGGCTGCATAGAGATGTGACGAGATATTTCCACAACTTAAGATTAGAGGCAGTCTACTGACATTTAGAAATAATTATTCCCATTTGGAAATAGCAAGTTAGAAATAGAACTCCAAATCACTGCTAGCTTTTGACACTCTTCAGAGCCATAGACGGACTCCCTGCTCATTCTGTGCCACCTGTACTGTGAACCCCTGCCTTCCTGGCAAACTTAGCTCTGTCCGATTAATTTAGCAGAAAACATGCTGTGTTTTGTCATTTTTGCATTTTGGGTATTTCTCAGAATCGAAGTTCAGTCCTGTTAAGTTTCTATTCAAGGGAGACCAGATGAGTTTTTTTTGGGGGAATATTTTCATTGGCTTATATTCTCTTGAGAGTAACATTTTAATCCTGGGGTTTTTTTCCTACATAGTTCTTTTATTTTGCTCTGTCTATAAATATATACTATTTAGTCAGTTGTTTTGATGAAGGTTTATTCTTGCCACGTTGTCCATCCATTTTTAATATATAGTAGTATTTATGCATCTGCAAGTGCTTCTCTCAGTATCTCCAAAAATTGCAGCAAAATACTATTAAAAAGCAGCTCCCATTATTCAGTCTGATTGGTCATAGGAGTCAAATCTCCATACATCATCGCTTTAAAGAGCTTCTTACTGTCAACAAAGCACAGGAAACTTGTTTGACACCTGCTTGCATCGCCTTTCACTGCCAGTATCTTAAGCTCCTCCAATTGTTTTTGTCTGCTCCCTCATACACCATTTCTTCACTCCTTGAATCAGAAAGGACTAGTTGACTGCAGTATTTGTGGTATCCAGCCCTGGCTCTCTGCTTCTCCCACAGAACCTACATTTTATCCTCCTTTGTAGAATACCCTCTGAGGACACTCACACAAGACCAAAAAGACAACAAAAACAAGAACACTAACCACAAACATTTATTGAACGCTCATCATTTGTTATACATGCCTGTGTGGACTTGGTATGTATTATCTTATTTAATCGACACGACATACGTATGAGGTCATCGTCTTAATTTTACAAACAAGGGAACTGAAGAATAGAGAGGAAAAGAATATTTCCCTGGCTTACAGAGTTAGCAGATACCAGAACCAGGATTGGAACTTAGTCACGTTTTTAAATTGTTTTTAATTTGCTTTGTTGGTTTGTTTGTTTTGTGTGTGTATGTGTTTTCTGTTTTTTTGGTTTCGTTTTGTTTTTTTGACAGGGGTCTTGCTTTGTCATCCAGGCTGGGGTGCAGTGGTACAACAACGGTTCACTGGAACCTTGCCCTCCCAGGCTCAAGCAATCCTCCCACCTCAGCCTCCTGAGTAGGTAGGACTACAGACACGTACCACTATGCCCAGCTAATTTTCATAGAGACAGATTTTCGCCATTTTGCCCAGGCTGGCTCTAACTCTGGGATCAGCTTCCCAGAGTGCTGGAATTACAGGCACGAGGCACCGCCCAGCCATATTCTCATGTTTGTCACCACTACCCTAGACTGCCTTTTTTACAAAATTAAACCTGTAGAGAAGATTTAAGATTTTAACGGTTAGAAGAGATCTGAAACACCAGCATTCCCCAATCCTTTTGGATTCCTGGATACATTTTAACTGTCAAAATGTTACTGTTGCTCACGTAGAGAGGACAGCTTTGTGTAGTGGCTCAGGCTCTGACTCTCACTGCCTGGATTCAGATCCTTCCAACTATAATATGTGGAGCTTCCTCCATTCGCTTACTTACCTCATCTGCAAAACAGGATGATAATAGTACTTTCCTCCTATACTTGTGTGAGGAATAAATAAGTTAATATGTACAAGTTGCTAAGATCAGTATTTGGCTCACAGTGAGAAGTCAACTTAGCTGCTTTTATTGGTTTTCATATTTTCGAAAGAGACAGTATTTGATGCCCAAATTTATGATGAATTCAGGAACACTATTTGGCTGAAGTATATTTTTGTTAATTACAGTATTGCTCACATGTTTTAAAAAGCAGGACCTGCATGCATAAATTATAACATAGAATTCGTTCAGCCTCTCCATCAACCACAGCAGGCATATGGATTATCTAATCCTAATGGAAATTCCACAGACCCCGAAGAATTCATATCCCAGAGGTTGGCAACCAGAGCTATGTCATGTAAACCTCTCATTTTTCAGGTAAGAGAAAAAGCTGAGTCCAGAGAGTTTAAATGAATTTATCAAAGGGCACATGCCTAAAGGACAAAGACAAGTGTAAACTTCAGATCCTATGACTGCAATGCAGAGGTCTGTCCTCTTTCCAAAAGTGCCCAAAAAGTTCATTTCAGGTTACTTTAACAATCAGAGATAGCATAGTCAAACACTTTTGTGTGCTTAAACAGTATTTTGTCCCCTGAATTGCTCTTCTCTACATTAGCTTTGTTGTTTCTCCTTGTTAAGTGACAGAGAAACTTCCCTTCATATATCCATATATAAAAAGCCAAAAGGAAATTTGGAGAGATGTTCTACACTCTGTCTACCAGCCACCATTAAAGGTCATCTGGCACCCTAGGGGATGATGGCCAAATCCTTACTGCTAAGACTGTTCTTACTGTCTTTTATCACATTTTCTCTGGGGACCAAATGGTGCAAAAGAAAATTTGCTAATTTGAATTTGAAAATCCTTTTCTAACGAGAAGTGATAAAATTTATTATTTTTATCAGAGCCCAAGTAAGATAAGTGTCTATGAGTGACAGAAATAAAATATGGCTATGAGGTTGCTTGATCTGAAACATGGCACTCTAAATAGCCTATGATTTAACACATTCAAATCAGAAGCTAGAAAGACTCTTCAATGCATGCCAGCAGAAGATCAACTAATTGAATTAATAAAATAAAGGGATGAAAGAAATAAACATGCTTATAAATACCCCAGAAGATATGTTATTGAGATAAAATGTGGTACAAAACAAATATGAGCAGTTCAGTAATTCCCAGAGCCCTATACAGCATATGGTTTCAGAAAAGACAGAAAAAGTGTGTAGAAACAGAGGACTCAAGTCCCACAGGGTAACCAAAATAGATGCATTGCTTTTACTTATAACAGAATATGAACTGCCAAAATGTAAGTGACAGAAAAGAAGAGATCTTTAGATCACCTCAGTTAATATTAAGGAAAAAAAAATTAAAAAAAAAAAAACAAGGTAAATCATCAGGACAACTTGTTTAAATAGGAATTTATTTTCAAAATAATTTCATATTGTTAGAAGAATAAATGGAAGATGTAATATTAAATCATTAGTTGAAGAAATAAAGTTCAGTATTTGTCCAGTTGAAAGAGAATCGATGACCATTTATGTCAAACAGATCAGAATTCCTAGGTAAGTTTGTTCTTGACTTTGATCAAGGCACAATCTAATGCTCTTTTGCTGCAGATCTACATATTTGCTTCTTGGAAAGAAAAGCTTTTTATCATGTTGGCGGAAGAACGCTTACATGATTGCTGCTTTTTCTTTTTACAAGAAGACCTGTTTCCTTTATTAGAATTGCTTTGTACAAAAATGTGTGGAAGAGGGAGCAGGTGGTTGCACTGCATTTCCTTGTATTGTTTGTTTCAGGTAAATATAATTGAAACTAAAAACGGTGGGGAACAGTGCTCTTACAACTTCTATTATAGTTGTTTTTTTTTTTGAAAAATATAAATGGAAAGAAAATTAAGAAGTAAACGTAAACTTTACTACAGCTTAAGGATAACTGTAAATAGAACCATCATACTTAGATTATATTAAATATTCAGTTTGGTTTGAAAGGCCAATGCCCTTTCTTCCAGTTGAGGACTATGGCTTGAGCTTTGAAAGCTTTCTGCCTGAGGCAAAAATGAGCTGAGCCACTTCTTTGAAGTCAAATTAGGACACATTCACTTTTTATTACTGTAACTCTTATCTACCTCAGTGAACTCCTGTTCTATAATTTTGAAAATCACAATGAAGCCAATATTCAATCAATTCAGCATTTTTATATTAGAGCAAGAATCAGATTAGAATAACTGTCTCTTTAAAAATGAAAGGGCCAGATGTGGTGGCTCATGCCTATAATCCCAGTACTTTGGAAGGTGGAGGTGAGCGGATCGCTTGAGCTCAGAAGTCTGAGACCAGCCTGGACAACATGGTGAGATCTTGTCTTTACAGAAAATTAGAAAATTAGCCAGGCCTCATGGCATGCACCTGTGGTCCCAGCTACTCAGGTGGCTGAGGTAGGAGGATTGCCTGAGCCCTGGAGGCCAAGGCTGCTGTGAGCACGATCCTGTCACCAGATTCCTGCCTAAGCGACAGAGTGAGACCCTGTCTCAAAAAAAGAAAGAAAAGAAAAAATCTGAGAACTGCATAGCACTGAAATACAATATTATAGAATTCCTTGGCTAAAATTTTGCCTTTGGCATGTGGTACATCAGGAAGCCTCTCATTCATTCCTACATCTTCACCTTTATTGATCAATTCAACACACATTTATTACTTAAAATTGTATGTTAGTAAATAGATAGATGGAGTATTGAAAAATGTAATAGGGATAAAGAAAACCCATTTAAATAACAAAGGTATGGCTACTACTATAAATTATTTTTAGATTAAAATGTTTTATATCATTTAATTGACATAACATCATTCCTGGGGGGCTCAGAGGAACAGGATATGAATAGAATAAAAGCAAGTTTTATTTTCTTGCTAATTTTCACTTCTCACTCTCTGTTCCTTACTCCCAAGTAGTGGAAACTGTGGAAGAGACTCTGAATTAGGGACAGTCAGCTGTTTCTTCAGGTGTAAATCTTTAATTGATCAGAAATTATTCATTGCATTAATATATACTGTAAAGAAGGAGCAATTGATAGGAAAGTATCAAATATAAAGTAATGACAATGGAAGATTTGATCAATAAGCCAGTTGGTCAACATAAAACCTACTTAAAATCAAAGATCAGAAAGAGGCCATTTCCAAAGGGATATCTGCACTTCCGTTTTCATTGCAGCACTGTTCACAATAGCCGAGATATTGTCTGAGCCTAAGTGTTCATCAGTAGGTGAATGGATGTAGAAAATGTTGTATGTGTACACGGTGGAATACTATCAAGCCTTTACAAAAGAGGAAATTCTCTCACTTGTGACAACATGGATGAACCTGGAAGACATTATGCTAAGTGAAATAAAGCCAGGCACGGAAAGGCAGATATCACATGACCTCACTTCTACTTGGCATCTAGAAAAGTCAAACTTTCAGAAACGGAGGCTGCTGGTGGGGGTAGTTAAGGGACAATTCAAAAATGTTGGTCAAAGGGCTCAAAATTTTAGTTCGATAGGAGGAATGTGTTTTTGAAATCTGTGGAACAGTATGGTGACCATAGTTATTGATAATGTATTACATAATTCAAATTTTCTAGCAGTGTATTTTACTACAAAATAAGGGTATGTGAGCTAGTTGATATGTTAATTGATTTAAGCATTTTGCATTATATACATATATCAGAACATCATATTGTACCCCATAAAATATACAATTACAATTTCTCAATTACAGATAAACATTATTTTAAAGTTTTAAAGAGTCAAACATTAAACAAGTAAGAATTTTAACTGAAGTCTGAATTTGAGAAGTTACCTTATATTTCTTTATACATATTTCTTTCTAACATCAACAGGACTTTTTTAGGTAAATTATTAAAATTGCAGAAAGTCGGTTGCAATTCTTTTTTTCAGGCTTCGAAAGACTTTTCTACAGAGTCACAGAGAGATAGATTCTTTTTTCCTGGACGTATCTGCATAGACAAGAACTGGAAAGAGAGAGAGTGTAGGGGGTAGGTAGAAATGTATGTATAAACATATATATTTATTACTGAGGTAGTACAAACACTGTTTTTCTTACTCTGCTGTCACTTTTCTCAAAGCCTGCAAAACTACTATCAATATTTGACTTGAACCTGAGGCAGCTGTGAAGTCTCCAGTATATCCTTTAGGGCCTAAAGAAATTAGCATTGACAGAGCCCTACTGATTGAAGGACAGACTGGGATTACTTTTGATTATTAATTTCTTTGGGCATTGTTTTTTGTTCTCATGTTTATTTTGCATATTCAGACATAATTGCATATCCTTCCACAATCAAGTACTTATACAGCCACCATTTCCTGAATGTCAGGTGGCTCTGTCCTATTTTAATAGTGTAATTTATAATGAAGCCATCACTTATATTTTAACTGATTCAGAAAAGGTATCATTCAGTAAGGGTAAATGATTCCTTTTAAAATAAGTTTTTAAATGGTGTTTATTTGATGAATAGCTTGATGTGCAACTAATGGTAAATTGTAGTGGGGTGTGTGTGGATGTGTGTGCATAAAAGAGAGAAACAAAACAATTTCTCCAGCTTTCTAAGGAGCCGTTCATTGTCCCTGGTAAGAAGACCCTTGTGATTTGGCAGGGTGGCTTCATCTTCTGCTAATGACCTCATTTCGGTTTACCGGTGAAAATGGACATTTTACTAAGCTTTTAAAAATCACCTGCAATGCAAGAAGAGAACAGTGAAGCCCCCATGACATCCCTTAAAGGAACGAGTATAAATTTTGATAACAGAAAATGAGCTATAATGTGGATTGGACAGTGTTATTGTGATGCAGCACCTTTATTCACTAGCCTTTAATTATTTCATATATTGTATTGCACATTTTCCCTGTCTGCATGGTTCTTTTGTGTCATTTGCAACCTGATGAAGCCCCTCTCTGGAGTTAGCTTCTGAGAGTTGGTGTGGGAATTATAACCCAAAAGCACTACCTTTGGATTTATTAAAGGATGGGCTTTCTATAGTTAGGTTATACTAAAGAAAATTTCCATTTTGCAAGGGCAGTGTAAATTTTGCATATCATTTTAATAGCAAAGCAGGTCAATCAAATAATAATTGTCTACAATTAGCACTCCAATGAGCTGTAAGCTTCTTTATCTTCTCCGGGACTGAACTGAAAAAGAAATTGTTATTTACTGTCACTGAAGTCATAAAAAATGCTTGCTATTCAGTATAAGTGATGAGGAAAGTGCAAGTCTGGCAACAGGGCTTTGGCATAAATTTGAGATCTGCACACCAAAATGCACATTGTATCAAGCATGGCTATGTGCAAAATGTGCTATTACAAAGCACTTTCTTTCAGCACACAAAGCAGATCTTGGCAATGAAATGTCTAGTGTTGACAGCATTTTGGTTTGAAGCTAATCTTAAGATTGCTTTCTAACATTTTCAGGGGCTCTGAACTCTTTTGAAAAGGTACATTTTGATACTAAAAATGAGGAAGCAGAGAAGAAATGCGTTCTATTTCCCAGTTCATTCTATCTGAAGTGCCAGTGCTGTCATTTTTGGGGGTCTTTTCTTGAGTCTCACCACTGTACCAGCAAGTCCACGTATAAGCTGGAGTTTGCAGGAACTGCAAGATGTGAGACTGTAGCATGAGGGAATTGTCTAAGCTTTATAAATTATCACAATAACTCTATCCCAGCTCTCACCGTGTCATATTCTCTGCTGTGAAAATTTAAACTCCTTTCTTTAGCAATGCCATGCTTCTTTAGCAGCCTTGCCAAAGGAAGGTGGTCAATAAATGTCTTGCCAATGCTGTTGCTAGTCCTCTTCAGTCCCCCCAAGCCATTGCTGGTCATCCTGTTTCGAGTGTCATTGCACTGGGTCCCATGGTTGCACTTCTTCATCTTGAGATGTCTTTGGAGCAAGGAGTGAAGGATAGTCAGTCCCACCAAAAGAACTTCAACTGAAGATGGGAGGAGGGAAGTTCCCTTAAAAAAAAAATCCCTCATGAGAGAAAGAAAGGAAACAGAATGCAAGCAAAAATTCAAAATAGCTTCCAGAGTTGCTCTTTGCATTTTTGCGTTTACAGATATGAAGGTAAGCACTTCAGTTGGGCATGTCAAGGACACTGCTATATCAATAACAGCAGCCATGGTACCAGGAAAGAGACATTTGTTAGGAAAGATGTTTCCCTGGTGGATTTCATTGCGTTAAAAATGAAGACAATAAGGTAGGTGGATCACCTGAGGTCAGGAGTTCAAGACCAGCCCGTACAACATGGCAAAACCCCATCACTACTAAAAATACAAAAATTACCCAGACATGGTGGCGGACACATGTAATCCTAGCTACTTGAGAGGCTGAGGCAGGAGAATTGTTTGAACCCAGGAGGCAGAGGCTGCAGTGAGCCAAGATCACACCACTGCACTGCCGCCTGGGCAATAGGGTGTGACTCTGATTCAGAAAAAAAAAAAAAAAAATGAAGACAAAGCATGGAAATACCTTATAGAGTCACAACATGATGAAACATACCCACTGGTGTCTGTTCCTGAAAGAAAATGGTAGAACTGAATATACTCGAATAGTATCTCAGGAAACGGATCTCTTAGAAGCTTCTGTTTCTCAATAGAAATGTCTCATATACGCTGAACTAAAGGCAGAGACTAAAACAAGAGAGAGGGACAGAAAATATTGAGTACCAAAGTCTTAGGGGCCTAGCATCAGCTGTGTGAAGCTTCTCGTGTGGGAGTTAGAACACCATGATAGCCCTACAAAGGCAAGAGGAGTAAAAATAAAAGAAGACAGTTAAGGGATTGTCAAACTTGTAACCTGATCTCTAGATATCACTGACCTAGGACAAGGTTCAGCAAACCTTTTCTTAAAAGATCAGATAAACATTTTAAGCTTTATGGACCATACAGTCTCTTTTACATCTACTGAACTCTGCTCCTCCAGCATAAAAGAAAAGACAGACAATAGTAATTCAATGAGTGTGATTGTGTTCCAATACATTTACTTAACTAAGCAGGCCACTTGTAGTTCTCTAACCTCTAGCCTATAACCAGCCATAAAGTATGAAGGGAGAAAGGAAATAGCATTTTTAGTGTTTCCCTCCTTGATCATTCTTCTCCTTATTTTAGGACCCTCACAAATCCGACTTGTTAGTATCCTAAATCAAAATGGATTAGGTAAACAATTATTCTAAACAAGGAAATATATACTATTAATAGTGTCACCATCCAAGCAACAACTTACAATACAGCTTTTAAAAGATAATGCAGTGAAATGTTACACATACTGATAGATGCCTTTGCTTTGCAGTACAGACTTTTCAATCCTAACCATTGACTATGTGTTATTTGAACCTTAAATTATCCTTGGTTTTCTACGTTTTAGATCATTGAGTACATACTGCATGCCAGACTTTCCACCAAAATGGTGTCATTTGTAAGTACCAGAGCAAAATTCTCCTCCTGATTGTGTGAATAGATGATAAAAACCTTGAATGACATCAAGCAAGCTTTCACACACTTTTAAATATGCTTTGTTTTAAAGTGGGTCAGACTTCCCAGTTGGCATCACAGAAAATGGCCCAAGTTACTTTTACAATTTTGCGTAGCTGCAATTTTGTTTGACAGAATTTCTTCTAGAAAGTGGCCATACCAAGGATTAAGTCTCCTTCATAATAGAATTTTACAATGGAACTACAAATAAAACCTTAAATGTCAGTGTTATATGTATTAATGTATCTCCAGGTAAATACCAGAGTGACATATTTCATGTTAAATTGACTGGTCTTATGCTTAAGTGACCAGGGAAGGAATGTAGCTAGAAGCAGAATGTCATTCATCACATATTACTTTTTGGAAGGCAGAGTTTCAGGACTTCATTTTTTAAATTTATAACCTTGATTGGTAAAACATCTTGGCTTTTGAATAAAAAAATTCATATTCTTAACATTCACATAGCATTGTTCATAGAAAGCCCACTGGCCAAGTTGTTTGGCATAATGTGCTTGTGATTTACACAAGATGTTGTGAAAGGTTTTGTAAAGTCTAGCTTGTTTGAGTATATCAAATTATCATTTTTATTGCAGCTTTTTATTTATCATAGTACATAAAATGGTTTTGAGAAATCTCCAAAGAATGCTGATTTGATATGGATTTTGCTTTGATACAATTAACATTTATTGCAAATGCAGATTGTTATGATAAGTAAACTCTGATAGTATTATAGCAGATTTTTTTACTATATGCAGAATGCATAACTCATATTATTCTCAAACATTTTCAATCAGAGTGATATATATGTACATATATATATATATATATATATATATATAAACATAGTCGTGGAGGCAGTAAATGAGAAGTTAGTGCAGCTCTTCTCTCTAAGACATAAAAGTTATGTTTCATTCCCTCTCAAAGAGAAAGTCTATAAACAAAGATAGGTGCTACAAATTTCTTTAGACCTCTCATGACAGTGTACAACTCTATTAAATGCATGTTTGATTTTTTTTCTATGTCTTCAAGGGTCTGAATGTTTGAAAAATGTAATCAATCACTAATTTATTTGTTTGGAGGTTGTAGTTTGGTATCTCTTTTGGAATACCTCAACATTATATTGACCTTATAATCATATTTAATAAAACCCGATTCTTCTTTATGCTTTCCAAGTACAGCCTTTTTTTACTTTTTTTTTTTTTTTTTGGTCTCTGTTCATCTGTTTTTCTTTGAAAATTCTAGCCAAAACACTTAACATTATACCTGGCATACAACAAACGCTTGATCATTGTTAGCTATTAACATTATATGTGTTAATTTCCTATTGCCAATATAACAAATTACTACAAACTCAGTGGCTTTAAACCAGCAGTCCCCAAACTTTTTGGCATCAGATATCTGTTTTGTGAAAGAAATTTTTTCCATAGACTGAGCTGGGTGTGTGGAAGGGTTTGGGGATTATTCAAGCACATTGCATTTATTTATTGTATACTTTATTTCTGTTATTATTACATTGTAATATATAATGAAATAATTATACAACTCACTATAATGTAGAATCAGTGGGAACCCTGAGCTTGTTTTCCTGCAACTAGAGAGTCCCATCTGGGGGTGATGGGAGACAGTGACAGATCAACTGGCATTAGATACTCATAAGGAGCCTGCAACCTAGACCCCTTGCATGTGCAGTTCACAATAGGGTTTGTGCTTCTATGAGAATCTAATGCTGCATTTTCAGAGTTGTATTTGTGATATTTATTCCAAGTGTTACATTGAGTTATTGTTCATACATTCTCATTACTGTATAATATTATCTTGCATGAATTTACCAGATTTTTAGGTTTTCTGACTCTGAATCAGAGTTTTTACAAGCCGTTCTTTTTTTAATATAAACTGGGTTAATAAGATTGACTTTTTATTCCTGATGCCCTGCTAAGGCCTGCCGTATTGGAGAGAAGTAGATATCTGGCTGGATAAAAGGGAGAAGGACAACCTTGTTAGTTTCATGTGTAGAACACTTTGGAAAGCAGAGAAAGATTGCTTTGCCTCTTTTACTGCAAAGTGAGGCTGCAGGAGTTGGGGAATGTGGGGTGGAACTGGATGCTTAAGAGCAGCAGGAAGACCCTGAAGGGCTCTTGCTACAAGAGCTGCAAGTTTTAACACCTGCAGAACAAACTCAACCTACTTTTCTAGTATTACTTTTCTCTATAGTTTATTCAGTACTAGTGCAAGAGAAAAGCACCATCAGGGTAGGCATGAGACAACTAACCATGGAATTAATGTTTGAGACGCATTTGTTTCATGCAACCCAATAAGTGATTTTAGAGCTCACAACTTACCATATGACTGACTGAAACGTTATACCATTATGGACAGCATGATTTAAAGATCACTTTGAGGTTAAAATCAATGTTTCTGGATATCTATGTAATTTGCAGTTGGCTTGCTAATTTCTGGAAACATCAAACATTTGCATTTGCATTGCTAATGGGAATCCATCATCATGTTTATTTCTTCCAGGTCTTTAGCATGTTCTCTTCTCTGGTGGCCTTTTCCCGTGTTCTTCACTCTACTTGGAATGCTTTTATCCCTGCTCGTTGGGGTGTTCTCCTGTCTTTTAAGCCTGTTCTTCAGCCATGAAAGAATGGCACCTGTCCCTCCTATGAAACTCATGGGAGATCTCGTCTAACTGTTCTCCTTATCTCATTGTTATTTGGGTATTGCTTTACTGTCCCCTTTACCAAAAGGAAAGACCCTTCACCATTAGAATTATGTCTTAAATATATTTGAACTTGTTATTCATTGAATTTCTTTTGATTCCATATGTTTTCCAAAAGTTATTTTGGAAAATCTCTTTTGGAAAATCACTACAGTAATGAATCAATACAGTAGAGTAATGCAACTAAGAGAAAATAGGGGTCAGGAAAGAAGGAAGCCAACCACAGTAACTGTGCTTAAATCCCAACTTGGGGCTGAACAATCTGGGCTTCCAGAACAAAGCAGTGTGTTATTATCTAGCCCTCATTATCACAAAAGAGAAGAACCATGGTTCCTTTGCAGAAAGCTGATTCACCTTGGCCATAAAGTTCAAGAAAACTCTCATAATGTACTTTACATAGACATTAGTCAGTAGAATAATTGTATCCTTAACTAACTCAATGAATCTTTATTGAGGACCTACTAAATTCCTTTGGGTGTTTTATTTTGCTAATTTGGAGGAGGGGGAAGGGCAGGTGAAATAAAAACTAGCATCACTTGTTTAACAAGTGGTAGGAGGACAGACAAGTAAGTAGAATGTTACACACTGATAAGAGTTTTAGTTGAAATAAGCTTAGAATTGCTCTGCATAGGACCATCAACCCAGAGTAGGAGGATGAAGAAAGAATTCTCTGAGGAGGTCATCCCTGATGTTGGAACTTTGAAGGTTTGAAAACCATTTGAAGGTTATCTCAGAGAATGGGGTTGATGTTAAAAGTGGAGAAAGCCAAAGACAGGACAGAGACAAGAGTTGTAGGCCTCAGAAGCAGCATGTACAAAAGACTCAGGGACAAAAGAAAGCATGGGGCTTCTCAGAGGCTAAGGTTTGGAGCAGGACCTTAACCAAGAAGGGCCTCATATTCAGGTTAAGCAATTTTGCATTATGCCTGAAAGGTTAAAGAACTTCGCAAAGTTTGATGTCAGGAATTGACATGATTAGATTGTTAATTTTGAAATATCATGGTACAGGCAGGATGGAGATACAAATTAAAACTGAGCAAGACCAGAGAAACTTGTCAGAAGTGTCTGAAGCAGAGATATGATGACAGTAATAATATTGTTCCCACCTGGATGCTAATCAACGGGGTCCTCCATAATAATAAAGAATAAATGGAGAGATATTTCACATAACTGCATCTCTTCAAGGCCTGCAATAAAAACACTCAGCACTACTTGGAAGTAAAGGTGATGTTTGTATAGCTATATTAAGGGCACAATGGAAAACTGTCCTTAATAATGGAATTTCTTTCTCTCTTCAACAATTTTATTAGAACTGTCATATGCTTGGATCTTCAATGAATACCCATCGTTTGTTGAAGAAGATAGTCGGAGATTTGTCTCTCAGGAGACAGGGCACCTCTACATATCTAAGGTGGAGCCATCTGATGTGGGAAATTACACGTGTGTGGTGACAAGTATGGTGACCAGTGCCCGAGTGCTGGGCTCTCCAACCCCTTTGGTGCTACGTTCTGATGGTAATGAAACTTCTCCAAGTGCAATTCTGAGTGCAAATGGTGCTGAGGCTGCAAACAAAAACAACTGGGAAAATGTGAAAAGTACATCTAGAAGAACTGTCACTTCATGTGTTTGGTCGCAAAGACTATGAGTACAAGGACAAAAATGATTTGATAAATCATAGGTCCGTATGCATAATTCTTACCCAGGACAAGCTTCTTGATTTGCAGGGACCAGTGCAAAATAAAAATAAGCATCCCCTTGTTCAAAAAGTATTAAGAATTTTAAGACAGTAATGGTAAAGTGTCAAACCAAGCATGAGACCCTTTTGAGCCTGGGGTTCAGGTTGCACTCCCATGAATTCACCTGTCCTGACCTTTGCCAGCTTGAGGTTTTTAAAGCTCTGGATATTTTGTTATAGGCTAAAAAGCGTCACTAAAAAACCATTAAAGAAAAAAATCTGTTTCATCAACACCTTGATGGCTGTTTAAGGGGAATCTGTGAGCTGCCGAGGAAGCAGATCTGTAAGCCTGGGTAGTTGACCCAGTTACACAAAATGTATCTGATACAGCCTAATGCTATGACCACAAAGCACTGAAGCACTTTTTCCAGTCAGTTATAATTGAATTTGACCTTTTCCATTTATTAAGTGATTGTTTCTTAGCTCCGGGGAGCCATTTAAGAAGTTTAAGATTGGTATCTATGCTACTAGGGTACCATTAAGTAAATTCCCTGCCATAATTTTTGTTCTTTAGGGAAGTTTCAGAAAGCAATAATATATATTTCAGTTTGACTAGCAATGTCAAAATTGAATACATAATTCAAAGCCTCCCATTTTGTGTAATGTAAAAGGCTTCATGATTTTCTTAGAACTGCTCTGTACCTGGTAACCTAGGAATCAGCAAATCCAAAGTTCTTAAATGTTTATTAATATTGCATGTTTGTCCCAAGTTAGTTCAGGTTTTTTAGAGCTCTGGATGTTTTGTTATAGGCTAAAAAGGATTACTAAAAAAAATCATTAAAGAAAAATATCTATTTCATCAACAACTTGATGGTTGTTAAAAAGAAGTCTGAGCTGCATAGACTAAATATTATTTAATTGAAATCACTAGAAGAGCTGGTTCAAAACGGAGCAAAAGAAAGTTTTATTTAAGAAAAGGCAATTCCAAAGGAAATGTTGAAACGATTAACTTTATATTGTGGATTTGTAGGTGTGATGGGTGAATATGAACCTAAAATAGAAGTTCAGTTTCCAGAAACTCTTCCAGCAGCTAAAGGTTCGACTGTGAAATTGGAATGTTTTGCCCTTGGAAAGTAAGTTTTATAACATTTACTCCTATGTGCTGAAATATTAGGTTGCTATAAGAAATCAGGGTGGTTTTTGAGAAATTCTTCTTCTTTTTTTATTTTCTAAAATTTACTTTCATTTTGAGGCAAAGGAAAAATAAAATGCAGGGGAAATGTACATATAAAATTTAGTTTGAAACTTTAATATTTAAAGTTGATTTGGAGAAACTTACTCTGCCTGCCTAATTTCATAAAATAAATTGGTGAGGTTTTTTTTTCTTGTTCATTTGCTATAATTTAATACAGTGGATCTGTATTAGGCTTTTTTTCTCAAAATAATGAATTGACTCAAGAAAAATACAAATTATTTTATTAAAATATTAAAGAGTTAAGTATTTTGATCAGGTTTATATAATTGACCACGGAACATGGTTTTCTGCATTTAAAATCCTGTGCCTTCTTGTTCAATCTTAAAAGCTTTATTTTCTCAAGTTGAAAAAGGTTCCAGACAACAGCAGACAACTTGACAATTTTCTTCTTAGTCCCATACCTCAGATTAATTGGAGAAGGAGTGATGGACTGCCATTTTCCAGCAAAATTAAATTAAGGAAGTTCAATGGTGTCCTTGAAATCCCCAG
Organism: Cacajao melanocephalus; assembly: GCA_963573385.1. Taxonomy (NCBI): domain Eukaryota; kingdom Metazoa; phylum Chordata; class Mammalia; order Primates; family Pitheciidae; genus Cacajao; species Cacajao melanocephalus. The sequence continues at coordinate 117,931 of CAUYLG010027676.1, read as the reverse complement.
CTTCCAACAGGAAGATGCAGGTTCCTATGAATGCATCGCTGAGAATTCACGAGGAAAAAATGTTGCCAGAGGGCGTCTCACTTACTATGGTGAGCATCTACTTTGGTCAAATTGGAGTTTTAGCTTTTATTTTCTAATCTATAAAATATTGTTGTTGTTGAAGGGTGAGAGATCATAGCAGAATCTCAGTGTTCAACATTTTGTTAAGTGTCGATAAACATTTATCCTAGGAGGAATTCAAAATAAGTAAATTTTTGTAATGAAGTTGGAGACATAATACATTCGTTTTGCATTTTAAAATGATTCATGCAATAATGAAATATTTTATATTCTTTTCCTAAGAATAACGTCTCACACACATAAATACATTAGAGAGAGATCTCTTTTCTGTCTTCTCCTCTAGAAAACAAGTTTTATATCTTTCTTTGTTACCTCTACTAAACAGAAAAAATAAAAATCTGCCTATTGGGAAAAGTTTCAATTACTGTATTGAACAAACCACACAAACTCTGCCTCATGTTGAGTTCTTGTGTTCTTCTATCCCTTCCAATATGTATCTGTACTCTGTTTGCTGCCTTTAATTTGTAATCACTTTTATTTGATGTACTGCTCAATTTGGGTAAGGAAAGAATACTGTTACTTTTATTTAGAGTCTCTTTGTAGAAAAATTAGATGTGTTTTTTTTTTTCTGAATTTGTTTTGAAACCTCTTCTTTTAAGAAAACTAGGTTTTTGGTTGAAAACATGACTTAGAATAAATATGTAATTTTACAAAATGGACTTGTAAAATATATGGAGATGTATATATTCAGCTCAGCGAATATATATTTGCAGTTTAATCATTAGAAACATTGTTAAGCTAGTGGGAATTGACCACTCTTGTAAAAGGCAAATTGCATTATACTCTTATTTATTTTAGAAACTGGAAATTGAAACATTTTGCAATACATACTTGGATAGCATATGTGCATGTTGCAAAGAAGAAAAGTTTGCAAAGGCAAATATTAAAATTATGTGTCTTATGACCCCTTGCCTTGAAAAATAGGAAGTCTACCAGTGCATTGCCTCTGGCAGGATTAATACTTGTTATTATATTGTAAGATTTTAGGATCTGTCGGAAACAAAATGGAGGCATGGTTTAGTAGCATGAGTCATTCTGTTTTGTAACTTTCCCATCTTGTTGCATGATTAGTTTAGAATGCATAGCACAGAAGTTACCCAGGTTTCCAAGTCTTGGAGTTCCTAGGATTCCAAGGAAATGGAGGTGAGGGAGCAAGTACTTAACGCATGTGGCTGTACAGCTCTAAGATCCCGACAAAGCAAGTAATTTTTTCTCATACTCTAGCTTAGTTCTTTCTTTCTGCTCAACCACTACCTGATCCAGGGTAACCAGTGACCATTATGGGAATGCACAGGATATTCCAACTGTATTAATGTTTCAGTAAATATGTTTTTAGTTCTGTATAACAGAAACCCTGTGTAAATAATAAGCAGTTGTATGCTTCATATGATGAGGAAATCCAAAGCCAAATTGTCATTTAATTACCTTATCATCAGGCCATGGCCCAGTTTCTTTGTGATTTCTTTTTCTGCCCTTGTCTATTTTTTTGTTTTCCTTTTTCTGCATGTTAGTTTCCATTATGATCACAAAATGGCTGCCAGCAGTGACTAGCATAGCAGCTGTTATTCATCCTTTCTTTCTCCAAAGCATCTAGAAGTCCCCTCCCAAACCTCACTGGCTATATGTTCATTCCTAAACCAAACACTGGCAAGGAGAAATTGGAGTAGACAATTAAGAGCTTCACTTTGGAACAGAGAATAATGTCACTTTTCTATAGACAGTGTGAGGTGATGGAAGATCAGATCAATGAATGAAAAATGGGGGTTATTTTAGGAATAAGGAAGAAAGGAAATGAATGCACAATAGAAAACTAACAGTGTCTGCTATATTTAGTAAAAGAGGTAGACTATTGCTGTAGCCCCTTGTGTAGGTAATATGATACATAGCTGAAAAATAAATCAGAAATTAATGACATAAAGCATTTCATGAAAGTTGCCTTACAATTTCAGTTTAACATTAGTATATTAAGTAGATGCCATGCAGTTCTCTGGTTGCCTGCTCTAATATTTCATGTGAAAAATACTCCATAGAATATTTGCATCTCCGATGATAGAATAAGGGGAGAAATCACAATTGATGTGGCAGTTATAATTTCGGGATTTTTTAGTCCAGCAAATTATCCTCGCATTTGGAAAAGAAGAGTATTACTGTGGGAAGCTTGTGTTGTTTTTTTTTTTTAAATTCGGGTCTCGATCAGAGGCTGATGTGTGAGTTTATTCATAGTCATGTTCTATCTCAGGCTGATCATTCCTGAAAGAAGAAGAAAATGTGTTTAATATAGAGAGAATTGATTTGGTACTGAGCTATACTTCATACTGGGCAAGTAGTATGTATATATATTGTGTGCATATACTACTCTGCTTCTCAAGCCATGTAATTTTTGCCCATTTTTTGTATACTAAGTCAATTATGTTTCTTCAATTTCCATACTTAACCTTTCATACTACCTAGAAACTCTGGTAAATGTATGTGTTTACCAGAAACCTTTCTAATCCACAGTTTATATATATATATATATATATATATATATATATATATATATATATACCACTTGCCCAGTAGTGTGTGTGTGTGTGTATATGTTTGTATATATATATATATATACGCACATACATATACATACATACACACACACAAAAATAAAACTTAGACCTGTACATTTTCTATAAGAGCTAAATAGCCAATTTTAACTTCAATTTCATTTCTAAAAAAGCAATTTTATGAGCTAGAAATGGAAAGACAAATCTTCCCATGGTTGCAATTAAATAGAAATAGATAAACTGTTTCTCCATATGGAGGATGCAAATGTGAATCCCACAGTACACATCACATGCATAATTCAATGTGAAACCAGTAAGACATCTCACCTCCCAGTTTTGGATTTAAAACACAAGCTGAGACTTGGCTGGATATACTGTGGTATAGTAAGTGACTTTCATTGTAAGTGGTATGATACTTTGATCTGTAAAAAGAATTTTCCAAATACCCTCTAAAGCGTTAAAGCATAAGTTGAAAATGATAAATCCACTTGATCGAACTGATTTGCATGCATAATTTAAAGTGGTATCAGTTACTTCTTTTTCTGGCAAAATATCACATGATTCAAGTTGAACCAACTTATCCCTCTTTTCCTGCTTTGATTTTAAATCACTCAGAGGTTCTTAAGATGCTCACTGGTTTGTATTTAATTATTTCTAACTTGTAGAAAATATCTTTTTCTCAGCTATAGAAGTGTCTCTTCTATGAATGTTAAGTTTTAGTTCATAATTAAGAACAATGTGTGCTGTCATTCACTTATTAAGTTATCATCAGTTGTGATCGCAGGAATCAAAAATACACTTGGAAAACAAAATCAGTTTTCTGTACCTGTGTTGCTGTCTGCTAACACATATCTAAAGAATGTAATAAAGTGCTCAGAATTTTGAAAATAGAGAAAGCATAATTAATTTGCCTTAGGAAAAATAGCGGATTGCAACATTCATCCTCAAATGTAGAAACGTTTCATATATCCGGTGAGTAGATACTTAGTGAACTAAATATAATTCTAGCCTCTGTTCTCACTTTAATCTGTTACTCACAGTCATGTCCATTTGTGTTAATCCAGATAAGATAATAAAATAATAAATATATTTTATTTGCTGGGTGTTTTAAATTTCTTTTCTTCCCTTCTTTCTCTTTCATTGAAGCAAAGCCGCATTGGGTTCAACTCATAAAGGATGTGGAAATAGCCGTGGAGGACAATCTTTATTGGGAATGCAGGGCGAGTGGCAAGCCCAAGCCCTCCTACCGATGGCTAAAAAATGGAGCAGCCCTAGTGCTAGAGGTAAAGTAACATGGATCTAAAATGGATTTAGGTGCCTGGTAAATCCACCCTTTCCTCACTCTGTGTTCAGTAAATGCTTTCTTTAGCATCTAGTACCAAAATAAACTGTTGAGTTTGCACACCTTTCAATGCTTCTAAGCAGTGGTACGGGAGGAAAAATATCAAATCAAGTACCCATCCTGCCAGTGAGAAGAGCTTTTCAGCATGGCATTTCACTGGGAAGAAGTCATGGTGTGAATTTAGTCCGTAAAATAATCTACTGTTTTTTGGTATTGAAATTAGAGAAGGCCTTACTTTAATCAAATTTAGGATGTAATTTCCTTTTCCTGTTTGACAACTCCGTATGGCCTCTGGAGAATGAATGTATCTATTACTTGGTTACCTTGTTACATAAGTACTTATTTTCTCCATCACTCTGCTTCTCAAGCCATGTAATTTTTGCCCTTTTTGTTGTATACTAAGTCAATTATGTTTCTTCAATTTCTATACCTAACCTTTCAGATTACCTAGAAACTCTGGTAAATATATATGTTTCCCAGAAACCTTTCTAGTCCACAGATTTTATAGTATTTTTAACTTGCATGATTTGAAAAAAACTTAGTGAAAACATTTCCAAATGATGGGATAAAAATCAACCTCATGGTACATTTTTTTAAGTCATGTTCATTTTTAAGAAAATTTAACTGTAGGGGAAAAAGTGAAATGGTTGCATATTTTACCTCTTGCTTTGTTATCTGTTTTATGATATACTTTTGGACTGAAGGATATTAATTCATTTTTCTAATGTGTAGCAATTATGTAAATTAGTCTTTCACATTTAAAATAAGGGAAAGGTTAAATTTCAGGCCAGCCTGTCTGATATTCTCAGAAAAATGCGGGAAGTTTGTATGTGAGTGAAGTGATAGTCAGTTCATTTTTATTCTAAAATGTTACACTTGTTTATATGCAAGACATTTTTGTTATCATCTAGGAGAGAATACAAATAGAAAATGGTGCCCTTACAATATCAAACCTAAGTGTGACTGATTCTGGCATGTTCCAGTGCATAGCAGAAAACAAACATGGCCTTGTCTATTCCAGTGCTGAGCTCAAAGTTGTTGGTAAGACTGACTTTCTCTGTTCGTCTCTTAATGTTTTTTTCTGAAATCCTTCATTGTTTCTAGAAGCAGTAATATTTACTTTTCACATTAGGTTCCTACATCTAATAATATCTACAATATTACAACATGATCATTCAGTTTCTAATCAAGGCATACCTTTTAACACTTTCTAAGGAAAAATGGCAGTTATGGCCAGAATGAAGGACCAAGGGTTAAGTAAATCAACAGTGGGAAGGAAGCGTTGGTCTAAGATATTCTTATCCACCTCCAATATTACCAACGAAGCAAAGTCTTTTAAGAGAATAAGTGATTTTGGTGTTCTCCATTGCCAGTCCATAATAGCAAATACCAAAATTTGAATCAATCATGTTTGATTCAAAAAGAGTTGCTTTTATCTTAGGTGGCTCTGCTAGAAGCATGACACATTGGACATATTGAGGCTTTCATTATCCAAGCCTCCGCTGCTTGAAATTATAAATGATCTTCCTCTCGTTTTAGGTATAGGAGAAAAGGAAAATGTTTTATCATGTTTAAAGCAATTGTGTCCATAAGAACATTTACATTGCAAATGATTGAAAATCCAACCAAAATGCCATAGCATAGTATAGCATAGCATAAATGAATGGAAGGAAAGGAGGAAGGAAGGAGGAGCAGGAGGGCTTGCTCATCAGTCTATGTTATTAAAATGGAGAATTAAGATTTCAGCATAGTTTGGTCCAGCATTCAAATATCATCACCATTATCATGCTCTATATGATGTATCCCAACAAAACAAATTTATTACCACAGTCATTCCAGTGGAAAAAAGATGGCTGTCTTCCATGCTTGAAGAGAAGTCAAAGTGCTGCATGTCATTGGCCCCATATAGCCTGATTTGGATTGATACTTGTTCCTGAACCAATCCATGTGGTCAGCAAGTTATAAGGCCCTGCATGATTTAAGTCAGTGTTTCTCAACCAGGGACAATATTACCCTGAGGGAAATTTAGAAGCATCTGGAGATATTTTTGGTTGGTGTGGGGAGGTAGAGGACTGGTGTGTGATATTAGCATCTTGTGGGTGAAGGACAGAGAGGCTGCTAAATATCCCACAGTGCACAAAATAACTTCTCCCAACAAATAATTATCCAGCCCAAAGTGCTATATGTCAAGGGTCAGAAACCCTGCTTTCATGGGAAGTAGCTCTCTCATCTCTAGTGGCTGGCAGTTAGAAATGCATCATCTGTACCAGGAGGACTGATGCCTGAATGGATGGTCAAATGAAATCTGGCTGCTGTTATCCATGACAGAGAAGTAGCATATTATGACAGAAAGAGGGTGGGGTTTGTGTGTAAGTCTTAACAGACTGCAATTCTATTATAATAAATTAACCTGATAAGCCATAGTTTACCCATCTTTAAAATGGATATATATCTACTCAATGTGCTGTGTGGGATTGTTGTGTACGAAAAAATACAAGGTGCGTAAAGAAAAGATTGTATTCAAATATAAACAAGTTTTTTGTTTTAACAAAAATCACTCTTTTAGGATCTTAATGTTTGTTTCTTTGTTTTTGTATTTTTAAGACGGGTTTTGCTCTGTCGCCAGGCTAGAATGCAGTGGCATGATCTCGGCTCACTGCAACCTCTGCCTCCTGGGTTCAGGTGATTCTCCTGCCTCAGCCTCTCAAGTAGCTGGGACTACAGGCATGCACCACCACCCCCAGCTAATTTTTTTTTTTTTTGGTACTTTTAGTAAAGACAGAGTTTCACTATATTGGCCAGGATGGTCTCGATCTGTTGACCTTGTGATCTGCCTGCCTCAGCCTCCCAAAGTGCTGGGATTACAAGCATGAGCCACCGTGCCGGGCCAGGATCTTAATTTTTAAGGCCAACAACCTCTGGATACCATGTTTGCTTTACCACAATCACATATATAATTACATAATATTATTTAGTCTAAGATCTCCTTTAATCAAATAAATTATATTCACTGAGATTTGCCATATGACACAGCATTAGCTGTTTGGGAAATGCGCAAGGTTTTTTAACATTTTTCACATTTGCTGTAAAAGGAAAAGTGATTTTTTTTAATTAATGCATTATTTTATTCAAATGATACAATATTTATCTTAAATATTCAGGTGTTGTTTCAGGATTAACATCCCATGAATTATTAGCAAATGTAATATTTTCTACACATTATTATATTTCATATAATATTATAGCATTTAAAATATATGCATAATATTATTTTTCCCCAGTTTGGAAGTGCACCCTAACAATATGAACATTTTATCATAGAACTTGATACATACATATGTATGAGAATATTAATTCAGTGCTTAGCCACTGTTCTCAAAGCTTTTGCTGAGCTTTGTTGAATGCCAGGTATTGTACCAAGTGCTGTGTCCTAAAGGTTAGCAAGAGAGACAACGCTATTCCTGTCTTTATGGAACTAACTTTTAAAAACATTCTATACCAAATGTTTTCCTTTCATTTAATAAACACATGATAGAGCTACTTTAAATCTTCACCATAAACTAAAAATTTCTGTATTAAGTAAATATCTCATGAATTAGACTTGCTAGAAAATACAATAGCATGAATTATCCTGTGTGTGGCACACAGTAAGTCAAGTAAATCAAGCACTTGACACCCTGAATGTAAAGCAAACTTTTAAAACTTTAAAAATGGACCTTTGAAATGGACATGATATTTTTTTAATGATTCCACTTCTTCTCTCCTTTCTTGCTTTTTAGCTTCTGCTCCGGATTTTTCAAAGAATCCAATGAAGAAGTTGGTTCAGGTGCAGGTGGGCAGCTTGGTCAGCTTGGATTGTAAACCCAGAGCCTCCCCAAGGGCACGGTCTTTCTGGAAGAAAGGGGATATGAATGTGCAGGAGCATGAAAGGTATTCTGATGTCCAGAAAGGTGGTCATTTATTTTCCTCTCACTTTTCACACTGATGTCAAAGTAGGTTTTAAATATAAAATGAAACAAAATAGCATTTCAGTAGCATGTGAGATTTTTAAGAAATAAAATAGTAGTATTTTTGTTCTTTAATACCTTTGTAAGAGTATTCAGTTTTTTGAAATGTAAACATAAAAAATATATCTAAGTTCTTCCCACGTAGAATACTTTCTTTTAACAAGGATTTTCTTCCTGAATCCCTGGGAAGACTCAACAAGAATGATGAAGGAATGTTAGTCCCACATGCAGGCCCACATCGCAGGACAAAGAAGAGAAGGTGATGATATGACAGCACATGCCAAAGAAATATAAATATTGCTGTTATTTTGTACTCAAATACTATAACACTACTTAGTTTCAGCAAAGGCTTCCCTGGTTTCCAGGTTACAATTATAACATTGAGATGAAGAAGCAGGATGGGCTTAGTGAAAAGCACAAATTCTGGAGCTAGACAACCTGAATTCAAATCTTCGTTTTTGCCTTTATTTGCTTAATGCTGTAACCTAATCTTTCTGTGCCTCATTCCCTTATTTGTTAATAGGAATGGTAGTAGTTCGTGCCTAATGTCAAGAATTGTTATGTGGAGGAAGTACGTAAATATTAATAAAGCACTTAGGTAAACACCTGCCAGAAAATAAGCGTAGGTTTCAGCTATTACCAATGCTTATCTATTATAAATTTACTATTTATTTGTTTATTACTACAATTGATTATTGCCAGGAATTATGCTCAGAACTTGTAATAAGCAGAATAATTGGTCCCAAAGCATCCCTCTCCTTATCCTGGAAACCTGTTACTATGTTATATTACATGGCAAAAGGTAATTAAATTTGAAGGTAGAATTAAGGATGGAACTAAAGTCATGTCAGTTGACTTTAAAATAAGGAGATTATCCTGGAGTATCTGGGTGGGCCCAAAGTAATCACCTGAGCCCTTAAGAGAGGAAGAGGAAAGCAGAAGGATTGGTCAGAGAGCTGTGATAATCACAGAAGAGGCAGGACAGACCTGAAGCCTGAAAGAGACCCTAATGATCGTTGCTAGCTTTGAAGATGGGGAAAGGGGCAAGCAGTAAAGGAAATAGGGACCTCAATTCCTTGACCACAAGAGGCTGAATTCCACCAGCAACTTGAATGATCACAAAATGATTCCAGACTCAGAAGGAACATGGCCCTTCTGAATCTTGATTTTAGCCCAGTGAGACCTATACTGGACTTCTGACCTCCAGAACTGTAAGAGAACAAATTTATGTTATTTTAGGTCATCATTTATAGCAGCAATAGAAAACTTAACAAAGATCTCTACGGGAATTGTCACCTTTAAATATTTCTGCAGCTAATGAGAAAACAGAAACCTAGTGGAATTAATTTGCCTGAAGTCACATAACCAGGATCGGGGGCCATTCTGTTTGACTCTAGGACATAACTACTAAGCTTTATCAGTGCCACATTTTGTACAGGGAGCCCAGAATCTTTGAAATGGTCTCAGTTGTTGAAGTCATAGCATCCAAATTATTACTTTAGAAATGAAAGAAAACACACAAACAATAAAACCTTAAGCCAAGAAATGTGGATTTGCTTTTCTAAAATCACAGTGTCAGATTGCACATGACCAGGTTGAACAGCTTTTAGATTATAGGCCAAAGGTATATTTAGACGAGTTGGTTACAATAGCACAATCTGCAGTTCCTCCAGTATTTAACCGAAGATACCTTCATTAAAAGGCAGTCACAGCAAGACAACAAGATAAAATTGTGAACCGAGTGGTTTGACACAATCCAGCCAAATGCTAGGCTGCACAGAATAGATTTCTGGAACAGGAGGTTAATTAGTGATTTGGAGTATGATTTTGTAAGATAGTTTAAACAACTACAGGCTTGTAGCACAAACTAGTTAATTTTGGCTATGCTGAAAGTTAACTCTTCATATGGAACTGCTGACATTTTTGTGTTCACAAATTTTTAAATTGATTCAATAATATACATGACTTAAATAGAGATTAATACCCATGGACATGAATGGTTTGTGTAATACTGAATCAACTTATACTCACACTAGTAAATATAGTAGGTAGAGGCTTTTAATCTTAATTTATAAAGGGGATAAAAGGATTAAGAAATTTATCTAGAGATACATAAGGAGAGATTTATCCCCACATTGTATAGTGATGGTGCTGGGGAAAGTATATAAGTTCTAGAATCTAACCTGGAATTTCTGATTTAGCCACTTAATACTTAAACCTATTCTTAATACAAACATAAATTTGTAGCACAAACTGTTTAACTTTATGCTGGAAGTTAACTCTTCCTTTAGAACTGCTGACATTTTTGTGTTCAAAGATTTTTGAACACAAAACTTTAGTGTCATTGGATCAGCTGTGTAATACCTCTGAAACTCCGTTCCCACTTCCATAATACAGAGATTATATTTCCTTCCTGACATAATCACGGTAAAATAAGGATTTAGCCTGATATTTGTACATATACAGATACTGATTTATAAGAATAAGATCATGTTATAAATAAAATTTGAAAGTAAAAGTGGCTGAAAACTAGTGTTTTGTTTGTTGGTTGGCCATTCATTTGTTGGTTGGTCACTGTGAAGGCTGACAGTCAAGGCTGCCTAGACCCTCCATTCAGCAGAGATGCAGGCCCTGCTGTCTTGCTGCCCCATCACTCTCAACTCATGAACCAAAACTGCTGTTTAGGGGCCAGCCTCCCAGCGACATCCCAGGCAATAGCAAGGAGGAAGGTAGAAATAAGAATACACTTCCTTCCCTGTAAGAGTATTCCCAGAAGTCGCATACAATACTCTTCCTTATGCCATACTAATCAGAAATTCATTCCCTGGCCACACATAGCTGTAGGAGAAACTGGGAAATAATTTTTTTTTTTTTTTTTTTTTTGCTGGATGGGAATGAGCCCAATAAAAAAATTGGGAGTGTGTTTTTAAGGAGAGAGAGGAAAATAATTGCTAACCCAGCAGTGTCTCATGGTAATAAAAGGTAGTTCTCTGTCCCTTTCAAGACTCCTGACACTCTGCTTTGTATGAGATATTTCTAACATTTCCCATATAGATCATAAGCTTTCATATATGAAGATATCCTTAGAAAGAGTGAACATATTTAAAAGAGGGTCCATCGTATTCCAATCCTCCCTAGATCTGTGGTTTAAATTTTGTTTTTATCTTTTTGGACAGCAAAAAACACTGATGAGCCAGGGCCTTGATGCTTAGGGAGAAGCCTGCTAGAAGCAATTATTGAACAAGTTGCAGAATTGAACCTTCTCCAAGTTCATGGGAAATCAGAGCGGCAGCAGCCATCACTTGGCAACGAAAGCTCCATATCTATCCCTCTTGACTTGATCTGCAGGCTTCAGCCAAATCAGAAAAACACGTTAAATGGTAGATTTATTGTGGTTGTTAGATCATGGACTGTTACAACTTGAAAAATGCAGATTCAATCTTATTTGAAGGACAAATGAATTCATCTGTGCATTCAAGAATAGAAGACAAAATTTTTGATGGGATATTTATGACAAAATTCGAAAGTTTTTTTTTTTTTTTTAGTTTCTTTTTTTTTAGTAGGTTAATTTTGGCTTGTCAATAGGAAACTTATGATGAAAGCTTTCTTTGGCCTAACACAGGGGCCACTGGCAATGCATTTTGATTAAGCCAATATTCTGTATATGTATCATTCAAGGTCTAAATCAGAAAACAATCAAAGGTTTAAATACTTTTTTAAAGAATTGGATAAACTGATAAGTGTGCCTGCTATGTAAATCATGTAATATATTTGAATAATCCTAATGCACCTGATGCACCTGGTTTGTAAATTTTTATATCAGCATAGTAACAGCTTTGCCATTATGAATCAGACATGATAATGTGGATATAGGTCAGTGAGGCACCTAAATTACAGAATTGTTTTGAAGAAATTAGAGTTGTTTCTTTCAAGTATAGAGAGCATTTCAAGCTAGGGTAGTAAATGGATTACTGCCCAACAGAGGTCTTCAAAAAGCTGCTCTGAGTAGATAACAAAGGCTTATCCTGCAAAAAGTGATTCCTAGGCTCTCACAGTTAAGTTCACATTTGGAAAATACCTTAAATACCTACTATATTCTAGGCACTAGGTATTTGTTATTTATTAGATACATCTATGCCATTGTTTGTAACTTTTCAGGGTACTCAGAAAGGTAACAGGGCAGGTACAATAAAACTCAGTTCGCAAAATACAAGACGTTCAGGGATCACCTGGAAAGGCTCTATCTTCAAATTAGGGATCAGGACAAGTTTTCTGGATAAAGCAATGTCTGCAGCAGTACCTGAAAGATGACCTGAGTTTTCGCCAGAGAAGAGTGTTCTAGGCAGAAGGAACAGCATGTGCAAAGGCACAGAGGCCAGTCATGGCTTGGGTACTGCCTTAGTTCATTCAGGCTGCTATAATATACTAGATTGGGTAATTTATAAATAACAGAAGTTTATTGCTCACAGTTCTGGAGTCTGGGAAGACTAAGATCAAGACACCAGTCTAGTGAGGGCTTACTCTCTGCTGCATAGATGGGGCCTTGTTGCTGCATCCTCACATGGTAGAAGGGGCAAGGCAGCTCCATTTAACCTCTTTGATAAGGGCACTGATATTATGCCCCTATTCCTTAATCCTTTCCCAAAGCCCCCCACCTTCTTAATACCATCTCAATGAGCATGAACTTTCACCATGAAATTTTGGAGGGATGTATTCAGAGCATAGCAGGTGCTTGAGTAACTGATTGTTCAGTGGACCTCCATTTTAAGGTGCCATAGTGGGGAGTGTGCAGAGAAAATCGGGCAGTAGAGGTAAGCAGGGGTCTTATTGTCAATGACAGTGTACACCAAATTAAGGAGTTTGGGCTTCGTTCCACAAGCATTGGTAGGCAACAGAATAAAATAAAAGTAGAAGAGGTACAGAATAAAATTTCTGTTTAAAAAAGAGGACCAGCAGGGTGCGGTGGTTCATGCTGGTAATCCCAGCACTTTGGTAGGCCAAGGCATGTGGATCACTTGAGGCCAGGAGGTTGAAACCAGCCTGTCCAACATGGTGAAAACCCATCTCTACTAAAAATACAGAAATTATCTGGGCATGGTGGCACATGTCTGTAATCACAGCTACTAGGAAGACTGAGGCATGAGAATTGCTTGAACTCAGGAGATAGAGGTTGCAATGAACTGAGATCTTGCCACTGCACTCCAGCCTGGCCAACAGAGTGAGAATTTGTCTCAAAAAAAAAAAAAAAAAAGAGGGCCACTGGTACCAGCAGATGGGTTGAAGTCATATCAGGACTGAAGGCAAGATCCCTTGTTAGTAGCAATTCACCAATCTGAGCAAAACAGTGTTCATCCTGAACTAAAGAAATGGCAATGGGAATGAAGAGAAACCTTGAGGACTTTGAGAAAATGTTACATCAACAAGACCTGTTGATTAGATGCATGATTTGAAGAGGACAGGAGTCAAGGATAAATCCTAGATTTCCAGGTTAGGATTCTGGGAGCATGGCAGACCCTTTCAGTGTGACAGGGTACCTTACAGAAATGGCAGAAATGAGGGCAAATAGGATAAGTTCAGTTTGAGATTGGCTGAGTTTGAAGTACCTATTGAAAAACCAGCTGGATATATCCGTGCATACAAAGATTGACTGAATCTGGTACTTAGGAGAAAGACTCAGGCTATAGAATAGAGATTTACATGTCATGAGATTGGAGATAGTAGCTGAGCCATTGTAGTGGATACAATTTTCTAGGAAGGGTTGATGTCATTAAATGGTAGAGGGTGTACAGCTTGCCTCTGAAACTCTTATACATACAAGTTGTGAGTAGAGAGGACTGTGTTACAATCTCATTTAGTGATTTAGTGATTGATTTATTAAGTAAATGTCAGGTTAAGTCACCTGGTGCTAAACTATACTAAACTTCAAAATTACAGGCATTCAGTATTGAGTAAAGGTTTTTCTTTTTCTTATTTCAGCTTTTTGTTTTGGTTTGTTTTGTTTCATATTGATATTATCCAATCCAATATTGGGTAAAGTTATTCTGCTTTTTTTCTTCCTGCAGCAAGAAACATTTTGGAATAAACAGAAATGTCCTGCCTTTTCAGTGTTCAATAATACTTCACCAGGAGTCAGTGTTTTTGTGCTATTTATTCATTCACTTAAATCCACCTATTTCCAAAAAGACAAGCCAAAATTATATGTTTTGTCTCTTTTAAGGAAACTAAAGTTGAAAAAGACCTTTGAGATTGTTAACAGGCAGGGTTTGTGAGAAAGAGCCAGTGAGCATATTTTAAAGATTGTTTAACTTACCTCTATCACTTAGTGGTACTTAAAACATAGTAGCTAATTATTTTTTTTAAATGGGGTCCTTTATTTGAATGCTATTGCTTATAATTGTAAATATTTTATTGCAATAACCTCAGTTCAAAGAAAATAAAAGAATGGCTCATTGCTTCTAATTAACACATTAAAATTATTTTAAATGTTTTATGCAACATTTAATACTATCGAAATTTAAATGCCTTTTAAAGAAAGAAAATGTAAAGTTTTTTTCCCAAATATGAATAGCCATAATCCAGGCAACGTTTTTAAAAGGTATTACCTAATCTTAATGTATTTCCTGCATATAGATAAAAGCTGGCATTAAAATACAATAAGTATTATATGCTGTAGTATTCCATTTATATGACATGCTTGAAAAAGGAGCAGTTTTAGGGAAAGAAAATAGTGATCACTGCTTGCCAGAGACTGAGATGAGGTGAAGAGATTGATTCTCAGGGACACAGAGGGATTTTGGGGATGAGGGACCTGCTGTAGCTCTTGATTGTGAGAGATGACATGACTGCATTCATCTGTTAAAACTCAAAGAACTATGCATCAGAAAAAGGTATATTATACTGTATATAAATTATGCCTTAATTTTAAGTTACTTGGAATTTTACATTCATCTCCGCCCTGATCAGGTAGTTCCATATAGGAGTTTAAAAGCTCAAGAAATGCTCCTAACTGGTCACCTTTGCCATTTTTGAGACACTGAGTGATGTGATCGTGGTGCTTACAAGCAGAATCTAAACTTTTGTGAATAACGAAGATGATTCACAGCCAAGACTACTTATCATTTCTGTCATTGCCACTCCTAGTAGCCATAGCCTCACTTTGATAAAGATGTGTCTAGAAACTCTGTCACTATCCAACAAATCTGTTTTAGATGGCACTTCCCCTTGGCTCAAGCTTTTAGATGAAGAACAGGGATTCCTTTGCCAAACAGTTCCTGTCTCCATCTCTTCCCACTACACTTACATTACCTGGCTCCTCTCCTCACAGTGAAATCTGTTTTTCATCATACTGTTCAAAATGCTGCTCCCATCTTTCTCAGCCTTCTACTGCCCCCTTCATCCAAAAAGCCTGACTCTATTTTAATCTTCGGCTCCATCCACGGTCTTCCCGTCAAAAGTTGTTCCGTCGCAACACTCAGGTAGGTGTGGAAGCTCAGTGAATTTCAGTGAATCTACCCTCAGATACATAGGTGAGATCTCAGTGAATCTTTTACTCTTGTATCTTACTTGAAATTAATCTCTAACTGTTGAACTTTGAAGCACTGGGAGAATTTTACTTCATATGTGGGATGCCATCACTTTTAGGAACCAGAGAGATTGATGTCCCTGCCTCTTGCCTGGAAGGAAAGTACTCCATGTTATTTACTAATTTATCATAACATTGTTTTCTCACTGGGTATTATGTCCAGCTCGGGGAATAGATAGATGAATAAGAAACATCAAGAAGCCATCAAAAAGCCCACAGTCTGTTTAGAATGTGGGTAACTAAATCATCACCTACAGTGGAATAGACTGCATGATTAAGGTGACCATGGAAGTTATTCTACAAACTGGGACATTTTAGAGGGGAAAGGGGGCACTGTTGGTAATTACCTCCAAGACAACACATGTAAATTACGACCAGCTGAGCATACTGGACATTCCTAGCCTGCCTCTAATGAAGGTGTTTATAGAGGCTGTTGCCAAATGGTCTTTTAGACCAGTAAGAAGCCCAGAGAAGAGATGCTCTCTCAGTCCTGGGAAGCAGTAGAGCAGCTCCATGAGGGCAGAAATCTCAAAGGAAGGGATTTGTAAAAGTAAAATAAAATAAAATTTGTAAAATCTGTAAAATACAGCAAAGCAAAAGAGTGGGGAGCATGCTGTCTAAACAGATAGGATTGCACAGGCAGGAAGCAAAACTGGGTATTTATTCCTTTATTTCAGTTGTGTCAGTGGCAAAGTTCACGTAGAATCATGAAAATAAGAAAGCCTGGCTTGAGTTCTTCCCCAGATAGAAAACCAGTCCTCTTCTTCAAAGGAGGTAAACATTAGAGGCAGATCTGTTTTCTCAAAGGGAGGATGGATTTACCTACGTAAATAAGCAGGAGTTTTAGAGTGGAGAACAGCCTCCTTCCTGACCTGGCTTCCCCAGCGCATACCTCCATTTCTCTTACGCTTTCAGCTAGAAAAGAAAAGGAGAGGGGTCCTTTGTCCATAACTGCCATACTCTATGGAAGTTTAAGCTGATTTAAGAGTGAAGATAATCAGGAGAAGAGTCAATGAAATCCCAGAGTTTGGGTTTGAGATGGGGCTCATGGGAAGGTGTGATAATCACTTTTTCTCTCCAATACCCCACCCTCCACCACCAACGTATACCTACAAATCTTCCCCTATTAACCACTAGACAGCTTCAGTTTCTGTGTGGGTATTTGTGTCGTTATTTACATGAATTATTCATGCCTAATCGGCATGCAGTATACTAATTGCTATGCACATTATTCACTGTGTCAGATGAAGTTAAACATTCGTTCTATTTGCTTCTTTAATTTTAGCGTATGGAAAGGGCAAAGCATGGAAGTCAGAAAGACGTGGGTCATATCTTGGCTGTGTCACTTGCCACCTTTGGGGTGTTAGACAAGTTACGTAATTCCTGAGCCTTGGCTTCCTTACTGGAAAATGAGTCCAGGAATCCTCAAACAGAGTTAGTCAGCTTCGTGGGTGGCGTTTGTATGGCACACTCTCTTAGTGAGAGATGAGTTAAAGAAGTTGGTTTCCCTGATAGGCAGAGAAACCCAATGTTTCCTTTGGACAATTTATTTCTGACTCTGTCCCTGTCCCTGCTCCATTACTCTCACATTCTGGGGGACCCCTCTTTTAGAAATCTCAGTGGATTGCAAAGGTTGAAATAATGTATGTAAAGTATCTACTACAATGACTTCTCTCTAGATACTCAGAAAAAGGTTTCTGATGTTGTTAATATAATTTTCATTATATATTTATCTACATCTGTATTTACTTATTTAATTTTAGGTTCAAAGGACAAATGTGCAAGTTTGTTACGAGGACATGTTGTGCAGGGTTTGGGCTTCTATTGAACCCATCACCCAAATATAGGGAACATGGTACCCTATGAAAATGTGGTTTTTCGATCCTGATCCCCCTGCTTTCCGCCCCACTTTTGGAGTTCCTAAGGTCTGTTGTTTCCATATTTATGTCTGTGCATACCCATTGTTTAACTCCCCCTTTATAAGGGAGAATGTGCAGTATTTGATTTTGTGTTTCTACATTAACATACTTAGAATAATGGTCTCCATCTCGATTTTTGTGGCTACAAATGACGTGATTTTATTCTGTTTTATGGCTGCATAGTATTCCATGCTATATATGCACCATATTTTCTTTATTTAATCCACTGTTCTGGGCAACTAGGTTGATTCCATGACTTTACTCTTGGGAATAGTGCTGTGATAAACATAGGAGTATAGTTGGTTTTTCATTAGAATTTCTTTTCCATTGGGTAGATACCCAGTAGTGGGATTGCTGAGTTGGATGGTAGTTCTGTTCTTAGTTCTTTGAAAAATCTCCACGCTGTTTTCCGTAAGGATTGAAATAATTTATATTCCCACAAACAGTGTATCTGTTCCCTTTTCTGTGTACCCTCACCAACATCTATTATGTCCTGACTTTGTAATATAGACATTCTGACTGGTGTGAGGTGGTATCTCTTTGTGGTTTTAATTTGAATTTTTCTGATAATTAGCGATGTTGAACATTTTTTCATGTTTGTTGGCTGATAGTATGTCTTCTTTACTATTACTTAACTTGTCATCATGTTGCTCAGATGCCTTCAGACTACTAAGTCTGAGTTGAAAATAAAGGTAAACATAGACCTATCTTTTTTAGAACAATAAACTGAATTGCACATTATTTATAATACATTTAATTAATTAATTAAACTCCACCCAAATATTATTTTAAACAGATTGCTGACACATGGTCTCTAAAATCATATCAACTAAATTTTGCAGATAACCATGCGGTTCTTAAATCCATATTTCAAACTTGGTTTTTATGGATTATAGAAGTTAAGACCACCTTAAAGTATATTTTGTCAGTGTTATGATTTTGCTAGGGGAACACAGGTTAATGAATCTGAATGTGCTAGGGATTAAAATCTACTTCAAGCCAGTGCATTGTTAGAACTGGATAAATTATTCATATCCTTGCCCAATATAAATGTTTTATTTACAGGGAGTAACTACCCGTAACACGTTCTTTTGGTCATACAGCATTTCTCACTCAGGCCCAAAAGTCCCACATGCATTTAACCATCGACCAATCCCTGTTCTGTTTCCTCACTTTCATTTGAAATTCAAAGAAAAAAATACTGATGCAATTGTAGAAATGTGCGATATCATTAAATGCTAATTTTGCATTTTTTTCTTCTGATATTTTTAAGATGGGGGAAAAATGAGCTTACTCTAGAAGTAAGAATATTGACTGTTTCAACAAAATCAAGATACAGTACAAGAGTACATATATCATTACCTTTTGAATAATTTTGAAAGAAAGAAGAGAAAAAAATCAGAATTCTCCTTGTATTCTGCATTTGTACTCTTGTGGTTTTCTCTAGCTGGAATGTCTTTTCTTCTCAACCTAGAAAACCCTTACATATCAGTCAAGGCCCAGCTTTATTGTTACTTGCTATGGGAAGCCTTCCTGAAGCAGAATGGGCAAGATTAATTGTTCTTTCTTCTGTTTTACTCTTTTGATTTCTTTATATATCCAGTTGTATCACTTAACAAAGTGTATTATGTCTGTTTTTGCAGTAAACCATCTCACCTGTATTCTTGCAAAGCCTTCACCTTATCCCTCTTGGTACCCTCAGCCTCTGCTCTTATATGTTTGTTCATTTCAACCTTCATTTATTCATCAAATATTTATTTAACATTAACTTTTGCTGCATAACAAATCACTCTAAAACTTTTTTTTTAAGAGTCAGGGTCTTGCTGTGTCACCCAGGCTAGAGTACAATGGCATGATCATAGCTCACTGCAGCCTCCAACTCCTAGGCTCATGTGTGTCTCCTGCCTGTGCCTCCAGAGTGGCTGGTACTACAGGCATGCACCACCACACCTTGCTAATTTATATATATATTTGTTTTATAGAGATGGGGTCTCACTGTGTTGCCCAGGATGGTCTCAAACTCCTGGCCTCAAGCGATCCTCCTATTTCTGCCTCCTAAAGTTCTGGGATTACAGCCATGAGCTACCGTGTGCCCTGCTAAAACATTGTATTGGTGTAAAGCAACAAGCATTTTGCCATCTCTCAAGGTTTCTGTGGGTCAGACATTCCAGCAGGGAGTGGTTGACGAGGCAGTATTTGCTCCGTGTGTCTCCTGTGGTTACAGTGTGATAGGGGCCAGAGACAGCAGCTGGAAGATAGGTTTACATTACACTCTTCCCTCTCATGAAGCCCAAGGCCTCTGCTTGTGGTCTCACACATGGGCTAGTGTGGGCTTCCTATGCTATCATAGCCTCATTGTGAGTCATAATGCCTACCTAGGGCAGCTAAAAGCATTAAGAATGAATATTCAAGCTAACAAGATGGAAGCTGAATTGCCTCGGCTCTAAAGACACCAACCATCACTCTCCCTGCATTCCACTGGTGACTAGAGAGTCACAAGGCTATCCAAATTCTAAGGGAGAGGAGTTAGACTTTACTTTTTTTTCCCTCAGTTTTGTTAAGATATACTTGACAAGTAAAAATTCTATATATTTAAGGTGCACAAGGTAATATTTTGATAGATGTATACGTTATGAAGTCATTACCACAATCAAGCTAATTAACATATCATATCTGTCACCCCCACATAGTTACCATTTTGTGTATGTGTGTTTCTGTGTTGATAAACACTTAAGATCAGCTCTCTTAGCAATTTCAGGTACATAATACAGTGCAGTTTACTATAATTCCCATGTGGTACACTAGAGCTCCAAGCTTAACTCAGTCTACATAACGGAACCTTTGCGCTTTGACCAGCATTTCTCCAACTCCCCCCATCCTCCAGCTCTGGGCAATCACCATTCGACTCTTTTTTTCAACTCTAAAATATTACACATGTAAGTGAGATCATACCGTATTTTTCTTTCTATGTCTGATTTATTTCATTTCACATAATGTCCTCTAGGTTCGTTCATGTTGTGACAAATGGCAGGACCTCCTTTTTTAAGGCTGAATAATATTCTATTTACATATGTACCACATTTTCTTTATTCATCCATTAATGAACCTTTTAATGGGAGAACGGCAAGGATTTAGGGGAGCAGGAGGGTTGAGAAATACTGTGTTCACCTTTTGGAAATGCAGTCTGGAACACCTGCCATGTGCCCTGCCATGTGTAAGGCTCTGAGGATGCCACAGTGAATACGACAGACATGGTCTCTTCTTCATGGAGCTTGCATAAGGAACAGAAAGAACATAAATAAGTGGGAGAAATAATTTTTTTAGCCATAAAGAAAAAGAAAGGATCATCATATGGTACATTTCAAGAAACGCCTTGTGGCGTGGGCTCAGTGGTTCACAACTATCATCCCAGCACTTTGGGAGGCCAAGGCAGGGGGATCACTTGAGGCCAGGAGTTCAAGACCAGCTTGGAAAGCAGAATGAGAGGCCCAGTCTGCAAAAAATGTAAGAAATTAGCCAAGCATGGTGGTCCATACCTATAGTTTCAACTATTTGGGAGTCTGAGGCAGAAGGATGGCTTGAACCCATGAGTTGGAGGCTGCAGTGAGCTGTGATCATGCTGTGGCACTCCAACCTGGATGACAGAGTGAGAACATGTCTCTACAAAACAAAACCAACAAACAAACAAAGGCACTGTTTAAAAAAGTAATTTTTTTAGCAGAAATTTAAATAAGATGCAGCCAGTTGTGCCAACAACTGGGAGAAGTGCCTTCCAGGAGGGGACCCCCAACTAAGGCAAAGCCTTTGGGCTGGGCAGAAAATGGACTTATTTGAGAAACAAGAAGGGCAGTGTGACTGAAGTGTCATGCGTTAAAAAGGAAAGTAATGAAACATGAGTTCCCGGAGATGGGTAGAACCTAGAAATGGGAGTCCCTGAAGACCATGATTAAAATGTTACATTTTATTGAAAATGAATGAGAAGTCATTTGAGGTTTTAAAGCAGAGATATGATGTGCTCTGGCTGAAAGATAACTCTGGCTGCACTGTTGGGGGCGATTTGAAGAAAGAAAATAAAGAAACAATGAGTCTGATTAGGAGGCAACTCGTAGTGGTTAGAGCAAGAGTTTCTGGAGACTTGGTTTAGGATCACAGTAATGGAAATTGAGAAGAAGAGGCTATGTATTCTTGAGGTAGAGCTGTATGAATTTGTACTTATGATATAATATTTCATACCTAATGATCACATTTTATGTCATTGTGCAGGAATTATACAGCTCCCAACTTGGCCTTTAGATTGTGTCTAAAGGATAGGGAATAATTCTTACTCACATTTGTATTTTCCAAACACTTACTGCCTGTTAAGTACTCAACAAATATTTGTTGAAGTGCATTTCACTCTTTCTTGGACAGCTTCCAATGTCTTAAAAGTACTTATAATTTTCCAATTTAATTTACTGCAACTATTTCTTAGAAATGTAAAACATTGATTTTTTTTATAGATTTCTACTTGAGGCTTTCTATTAAAAAACATGGAGTGTGCTGTATTTTAGTATGTTCTTCCCCCTCCCTGAAGCCCTTCACAGAAACAGGTGAGTGGATGGACGGACAGAAAGACGAACGGATGGATGGATGGATGTCAAATGAGATGTTGAGTGAAGTGCCGTTTCCATTGCACTTCTATGAAAAAGAATTGAAAATGCAGATTCGTAATGATGATTTCTGCCTCTCATATTCTGATGCCTGGAGAGGACTTACTCATAATTTATGATCTGTTACACAAAGTCTATAGAATTATTACATTGAGATAAATTTCTCACTGCCTCACTCAAAACAATTTATTTTCTACTTTGACCTATTTTCCACTTTGTGATCTTATTTGTGCATTTAACAATTCTGTCTTAATACAGATTTCAT
Source organism: Cacajao melanocephalus (assembly GCA_963573385.1). Lineage (NCBI taxonomy): Eukaryota > Metazoa > Chordata > Mammalia > Primates > Pitheciidae > Cacajao > Cacajao melanocephalus. The sequence goes on along the minus strand of CAUYLG010027676.1, from coordinate 95,507 downwards.
TGCTAGAGTAGTTTCTATGGGAAGATGAGAGTATCTGACTCTTTTTCAGTCTGAAATTCTTTTAAAAAATCTATAATTGAGGTGAAATATATAAATATCTATCCTGTTTTGGAAGAGATTATTTTCTAACCTTTTACATTCAAATGCTAAAAAAGAAGAGATGTCTTTAACTTTAGCTTAAAAATTATTTTAAACACTTTTTTCCTAATATTTGTGAATTTACTCAAGAAAATAATAGTATTTCAGTTTAATAAAATGTTGTGTTTTTTAGTTTAGATAATTTTATAAACTTATACATCATTGCATTTATTTCTTTCTTACTCTATCCTGCTTTTAATAACTTTATGTCCTCTAGTCTATGTCATTTACTTGTATGATGTCATATTTCACAAAGAATTTGAGACAGTTTATCAAATAACACACAAAGTGAACACTGAGGAGAAAAAACATGCCAGTACTCCACTTGCCTAGAATGTAAGTTTCTTTAGAAGAGCATAAATCCTCACCAGGGAATCTTTGTTGCTTATGACAGAGCAAGGGCCATGTTGTAAAGTTAATAAATATTTGTGGAATGAATGTATGAAGTTAGTTTACAAAACATATGCTGACTTAGTGGAGATCCACAATTTTGGCTGAGAGCTTTGTGGTAACAAATGAGCCGAGAAAAATACTGTTAATTAACAATCCACAGTATCTATAAGATGAAATAAAACCATTTAATAAATAGACACCCAACTCTTTCTGGCCATTTCTTGGCCAGAAAGAGTTGGGTATCTATGTGTGTGTCCAAATCCAATGGATGCCCACAGAGAGAACACTAAGTAATGTAGTACTTATACTCCTTGCCCTTAAAGTAAAATACAATCAATTTTAAAGGTTAATTTTTTACCACTCACAACTTAAGGGTAACTTTGATTATTAACACTCAAGACTCTTGAGGAATACATAGGCCACATTTCTTTTAGCTAACTTACCATAAATATTATTTCTCATTATTTCTGACATATGTTTTTAGTAAGCCTTAGGGTAGATATTATTTCAAGGTCATGCTCAGAATCAAGAACCTGAGATACAGAGAAGGTGCTATAGTGTAAATGAAGAGTCAGATACTTAAGAGTCTATTGAACTAGCACTAAAGTTTATATTACCTTAAGAAAAGTGTATTAGCCAACCAGAACCTGCGCTTCACTAGATGATGATAAACTCTCTTCTTGGAGGAGGGACAAGAATGTTTAGGTTGTCAGGATTGAGATATTACTGGGAAAGCAAATTGAACCTCTCTCTATTGTATGAGCAAATGTGTGACTCAAGACCCAGGTTCTTGAGCAACATTACCATTTTGTTTTAAAGCAAGATAATTTTTAAAGATAAATTTTAAAGAACCCATCATCAAAGGTACACAGTCTTCATAAAAGAAAAAGTCAATAAAGCACTGCTAGAAAGGCTAGCACTGAAGCAGCTAAGACAAAGAGATTGCAAACATACTTCCGTGTCATTGGATGAATCGAATTGCTAGCAGAGGTTCCTAACCTGTGGCCCATACATCTTAGACGATCTGATCTCCTTCTCAGCTGTATGAAAACTGTTACTGTTTTGTGTGTGTGTGTGTGTGCGTGCACACGCACACACACGTGCACACACATATTTGTTCTACAGAGAGTTTTCCCAGATTTTTTAAGTACTCAAAGAGCTTTGTGTCCTAGAAAGGTTAAAAACATTGCGTAAGGTTATAAATGAACCACTTAAATATTGATGGATATTAATAAAAGCAGAGGACTTTGGAATTGGAATAAAAGGGCAAAACTATTCTATCTTGTAAGAGCTCAATGGCAGGCAGGATGTTTGTTGGATCACTCTTGATCTGTGATAACACCTTGTCCTTCCTACATAGAAGATTGTTTCTGAAATCTTCATATTTTTTGAGACAACAAATATTTATTGAAAAAAAGCTACTATGTACAAAGCACTAATATTTCGTAACTTGTATCCTTTAAGGGTTTGTGAACTCTAGCTGGGAATTAAGGAGATTACACAGAATTATTAGCTAAGTTACACAACCTAACTTAAGAATGTATAAGAAATTGCTGTCTCCAGAAATCTTGGCAGGAGGCATTGTAGCATCTTGTTGGGGCAAGTGCTGGGATGGGTGAACTAATGATCATTTCTGCCTTTTTGCTGTAAATCAGAGTCTGAAGAGGGAGATCCCAATGGACATAGCTTAGAACACTTTCTCTCAAAGTGCAGTTCCTATATCAGCAGCACTAGTGTCACCTGGGAACTTGTTAAAAATGCAAATCCGTATGTCCTATCCCAGACCTAATCTGATGGTAGGCACAACAGTGGGCATTTTAAAGAATCTTCTAGGTAACTGGTACACAGTAAAGTTTGAAAAATACTGACTTATACATCTAGCCCATGGCTAGGATAGAACAAGGCACTGTGATTCATAGCCCTACCAAGACTGCATACAATAGGGGCAGAGAATTTCTGAAGGAAGATCAGTGTTGGTGTCCAAAGAATGAGGAATCGATTCTGGACAACCAACAATGCAGGTGTCTTGCACTTTGGCATTGGCGTGGAATAGCTTTCCTTCCAGGGCTTCTAGTCTCTAAGTAGAAAGACAACCATTGGAGTAACATTTAGGTCTTTCTTTAATGACTCCCCAGAGAAAGTGTCTGTCTCCTGAATTTCTGTAGAAGATCCTGTCACTATAGCTCAACTTTTCACCTTCTTTCTCTTTGGTGTCTGCTGCACATAGAGAGTGGATGTATTTTCCTGTTGTCTTTACCATGCAGTAATGGGGCTTCCTTTACAGGGAGGGCCTGGGGTTGTCTGCCTGTGCAAGGCAGGTTAAGCCCGCCTAATTCTGGAGTGAAATATCAGGAAACGGTTGTTGCTCACCTAAGCAGTATTGCATCAGCTTTGTCTATAATACAGCCAACAAAGATAACATTTTTATTTTCCCTGATTAGACTCATATATGTCTTTCTGAGGCATAGAAGAATAGTGCCAAGGATGAGGGGCCTTAATAATTATCCCCTTTGAAGTTTTCTTTTAATACATAAGACATCAAGGAATTATTTGTCTCATTTGTCTGTTTTCCTTTGTTTATGTTACTGCTTCATGCCTCTGAGTATAATTTTTGCAAAGACTCCTTTGTATAAGTATGCAGATGTTTCAAATGGAGTATTGCCTGTGCCTCATAAATTACTTAGATGATAGTTGTATATAATCATTTAGACTGGAAATCCCCTTATAGGGGTCTTGTCCTCTATAGGTTTGAGTCCATTTTAGTAGGAAAATCTATTCAGTCATTGTCATAAAAGTGATTTTAGCTCTAAATATATTTGTCATGATAATATGCATTTAGAAACATTTTATAGAAGTGAAAATGTTCTCTTATTGTTGATTTTCCTCTTACGAGTGTGTGGAGACGTTAAATGATATGAATTCATTATCTTTCTCTAGGTTATAGAGTGGTGCCAAGGCCCATCTTCTCTAGGTGTCTGTTCCGTAGAATGTGTGCGTTCAGCACAGTCACAGAGCTGCTTGTTATTAGCCTGGTACTTACTCAAAGTTACGATAATTAACTGCTGATCTTCGTTTGCTCCTTCTTTCCTTGGAGATTTTCTAACCAATAAATCACTATACTAACACTGTTGAATTTATAACCTGAAAACCCAAAATAGGATAGGTAGAAGAATAAAAACGCTAATACTGTTTTCCTAAATACTGTTTGCAAGTTATCTTTGAACTCAAGGGGGAGCAGTTATTTCACCAATAATGTGGGGGTTAGAGAAGTTGTAAATGAGAACATATACTGTGTGCTCTTTTTCTCTGATGTTTATTTTCTCATATATTTTCATCAATGTATATTTGCTTTTCTTAACTGTCATTGTTTATCCTGTAATATATGCATTGTGAGTACTTTTGTCTTACATCTAATTGTAAGCATCAATCTCTTGGAATATGTACTCAGCAAGTACCATCTAAAATAGCCTTGTTATTTTCTATACAGCAGTTTAATCATTACGATCCCATGTGATCACATTTCCACAGAGATATGCTTCCTGAGAAAATGTAGAGTTGCAGCATGTTTGTTAAAATTCAAGTTGAATAAATTACCGTAATAATCAGAAGAGTATAGGCAGGAGAAAACAATATTTTCAGAAATCCTGCTTTGCCATCCATAATACTTCATATTTTTCCCATTCTAAAACACACTGCCTTATTATGGATGCTTAAATGCCATCATAAAGTACAGGTCAATGTTGCCTAGACAACAATATACTATATGAACAAACAAGGTTTGTTAACAGTCATAAATTTAATGCCGTCACTGAATTACAGCATGAGCCATTAGAGCAGCTTAAAGCAATTACATTTACTTATCCAAAACTAACCATAGACTGCAGAAAGTTAAGTAAACAATTAACCTCCACTACAAAAGGAAGGACCAATAAAAAGGTATACATAGAGGTATATTATAAAACTGATCAAGGAGTTAAAAATGCCACAGTGATTTGAATTGCACATTTTCCTAAGCAAACTGCATTCCTGTATTCCTGAATGTTAATTTCATAAATTGTCATTTAACGTTTTGTGCCAAGACAAGAGTCCCTCATCGTTATCTACATTTTTCATCTCTACCCATTTGCGGATAAACCTATTCTCAGAAAGCTTAAAAAGCAATTTCATTTATAGTGAAGTGGTATAAAATTTTCACTTTTAATCTCGGTAGGGAAGCATGGGTTATTGAAGGTTTTCTGTTGAGAAACAATTACTCCATCCATTTACTGAATATTGTTTATTTTTATGTTGTGTGAATGCCCTGTGGGCCTCTTAGAACTTACTGGAAGAACCAATTTAGGAAGAAAATACCCAATTAGTTTAAAATTTTTCAATATACACAGAGTTTGCATTCTCTGAGAGTCAATATGTTTGCTTTGAAGTCTTTGTGTGATTCTGAAGGTGTTAGGTTTTGCCTTTGAAACATTCTCATTTCAACATGGGCATGATTTGCTTGATTTGAAGTTTGCTTGATTAAAGTTACTAAATCTAATACACCAAAGGATTTCTCGTTCTTCCAGGATTCCTAGCACCCCTGTATTTGTAGTGCAAAGTTAGCTGTTACACTAATTCATTGCATAGAAGATACCTGAAATTATCTGTTTTGTAGTTTTCAAATCAGAAGCTATCAATTTAAGTTCAATAATTGTTCAGTCAACAAGAGGCATTTTTACTTTGTTTTAAGGCTTACTAATCATAGAAGTGGTAGATCCCCAACTTCTTGAAGCTTCCCATTCTATCTCTAACCTGTAATTTAGGGCAGATTAATTTGCCTTATTATTTCAATACCTTCACAACCTTTTGATTTCATCTAATGGCTTCTGGTATTTATATATTAAAATTCTCTAGCACATCTGCATTTTCTGTTTAATAACAATGATAGGTAAAATTCTTGAGCAATACTGTGGATCAAGTACCATTTTCTTTGGGTTTCATGGTTCCCAAATTTTACTGATGGAATTATCAATCAGATGAGTTTGGAGCATGATCCTTGATCATGCTCCCTCTTTCCTCCTCCAAGACTTCTCTGTCAGTTTCCTCTCTCACTCTTTTTTTCCATCCCATTGTCTTCAGTCTCTCCCTCTCTATTGACTTATTCTCTAATACAAGCATGTTTGGAGTTCTCTTATCCTGGGAAAGGCATTTCTAAATTCTCTTTATCCGGTCTTCTATTGCCTTGTCTTTTTTACTACATAGATATAAACATTTCTACATACATGTACATAGTATTTCCTTGGTATTCACCAGACCCCCATGGATGCTCAACTTCCTTATATGAAATAACTTAGCATTTGCATACAACCTATGCATATCCTCCCATATGCTTTAGTCTCTACTTATAATACCTACTACCATGTAAATGGAGTGTAAACAGTTATTATACTGTGTTGCTCTGTCATTTGTACTTTTTTATTGCCGTGCTGTTATCTGTTTATTTTCAAATATATTATATCTGTGGTTCATTGAATCTACAGAATCTGCACATGTAGAACCTATAGATATGGAGGGCTAGCTACATATATATACACACACGCACACACACACTTACATGTGTGTGTATGCATTAGTCTGCACAGTTTCTGAATCCATTTCCTTATTATTCATAAGGTGTCAGTGCCTTGCAACCCAGCTTCATTAACCCCAACTCCTCTGCAGTGACTCTCTAAAGGGATACCATCATTGATTCACTCAACAAGTTTTATTTTTGAATGACTACTCTGTGCCAGGCACGTGTCAAGGGTCTACAAATTTCGTTGTGAGATAGATATTTTCCTTGCCTTCAGAGAGCCCACAGTCTATTGGAGGAGAAATATATTAGTCAAATAAGTACACAAATATATAAATGGACACTTGATGGGTCCTATGAAAAAGCACAGATAATGTTTTGATCAGATACAGGAAAACTGAATCCAGCTCATGGTTTCAGGAAAGTGTGAAGAATGAATACAGATCAACCAAAGAGAGGAATTAGTTTTTATAAAGGCCCTGAGACCACAAGAAGCAAAAAACCCATTAAAAGAAGGCTTATGTAATTGTAGAAAAGCAAGCAAGGGAAAGAATTCATGAAACCATATGAAGTTAGAGAGAGGAAGAGGTCCTGATGTGAGGATATGGTTCAGGCTTAGGATATAGTCTGTGTCTACCAGGCAATGTGACACCAAAGTGGGGGGGCTAAGCAAGGTTTGCTTGGACAGGTGGAGGGAAGAGGGTGGGATCACATGATGAGATTGACATGTCTAAATTTTTTCTCCTTGTTCCTTAAAACTTCCAGTCTTCCTATCCTAAATTTTCATTTATTTTTACTTCTCTGTAGGATTTCTTCTTTACGTTATTATTACATACTCATTAGGAAAATCTTTGTTCTCAAATAGGCTAAGATACATAATTTTTTTTTTAAGTTCTTTGATTATCTCTTCCAATGAAATGATGAGAGGCATTTCACACCCAACAAAATGCAAAATTTCAACCCTCAGGGTCCCATGAGGAGAATCAAATATATCCCTTTTTGTTTTGTTTTGTTTTTAATTCCTAGGAAAGTTCTTGGCATTTTTAACCTTTCTCTGTAGTTCCTCAAGTTGACATTCAGTGCCGTGGTTCCCCGATGAGCTTTCTAGGTCGTTGCTCTCAAACCTTTTTATTTTAAATACACCTTAACACAGTTTAAAAAGAAATCATATTCACAACAAACCGTAATAGATAGCTCTACCCAGAATCATGAACCTGTGTGCTAGCTCTAATTCCACTGTGATTTTCTCACTGAAGAAAGTGTAACTAGGTTACAAGTGAAAGTGAATATTAGACTATAAAGGAATATATCTATAAAGTGATTGGTGGCAGTATCCTACAGTCTACTGGAGGTGAAAAGTATTTTGGATAAATATATACATATACATACATACACACACATATGCATATATAAATAAAACAAAATCCATATCTTGTACATTTTTATACAGAAACTCTTATCGTAACATTTTTGAAACACACCTAAAAACTTTGCAATAAACATTTTTACAGATTGAGATCCTTCATTCTAGTCTATTGTCCTCAGTATTTTTCTTATTTATGCTACTGAATGGCCCAGAATTTGGAGGCATTTAGTTACCGCAGTTTGCATATATGATGCCATGCTGATACTGGGGTTACAGATATTTTTAAGAAGTTTACCATTCATTTTCTCTCATGTGTCAAAAATAGGAGCCATAAAAGATAAAAGTTACTCAAGTGTTAAATGTATGATGTGGATAGTAATTATTTTAGGAATTCAAAAAAAGGGAATATAATTATGAGTAGACAAATTAGGGCACTAAAGATACAGTGATCAGATTAATGACAGGTTAATCCCATCTTTCTTTTTTCTTGGTTCAAATGACATCTCTTCTAAGAGGCTTTTCTGAAGCACCCTGTCCTGGAAACTCTTTCTCCTTAAGTAATCACTCTCTGTTGTATCACCCTTCTGAGTACTTCTCAAAAATCAGAACTTCCCAATTTTACTTATTTAGTTGATATGTTTTGGCTGTTTGCCCACCCAAATCTCATCTTGAATTGTAGCTCTTGTAATTCCCACATGTTGTGGGACAGACCAGGTGGGAGATGATTTAATCATGGGGGCATTTTCTCCCATACTGTTCCGGTGGTAGTGAAAAAGTCTCACAAGATCTGATGGTTTTATGAGGGGAACCCCTTTTGCTTGGTTCTTATTCCGTCTTTCCTGCCACTATGTAAGACATGCCTTTCACCTTCCATGTGGCCTCCCCAGCCATGTGGAACTGTGAATCAATTAAATCTCTTTTTTCTTTATAAATTACCCAGTCTTATATATGTCTTTAGCAGCAGCATGAAAACAGACTAATACAGTTCTCTGTGCCACTCACTGGAATATTATTTCCATGAAGGTGGAGACTTTTTGTCTTGCTCACCCCATAATCCCAGGTTCTCTTACAGTGCCAAGCGTATGTGAAGCACTCAGTTATATTTCCTTTAATTAGATGCCTAAGCTTTAAGTACTCTAAGTATATACTCAGAAACTCTAAAGTAAGGTTTATTGGATTTGCCCAGGCTCTTTTCAGTAGCTCACAGGGGACCACCCAAATGTTCTTTGTAACATTTGGGTTTTTATTGGGTCAAATGTGACTCTCTCAGTTTGTAGTGAAAGACATGTAGCTTTCTCATTTCTCATATACTGTTTCAAATTTAGGGGAAATAGTGTTCTGCCTACTTTATATTTCTTTTAAATTGATTAGGCTAACTCCATGAATAATCTACCACAACATATATTAATATTTTTGAAAAACATTTCATGCTTAATTGGTAAGTGCATCCCTCAATTTAGATGTGATAAGTAATGATGAGTAAAAATATTGAACAAAGTTCAAATTGGTGGAGCATCTTTTGTCATCCAACGCTGTGTGTGTGTTCCTGTGTGTGGGTAGGGGATGAATGTTCTTTTATTTTTTTGTATTCCCAAAAAGCTAAGGACTGGTGGATCATGCCTTAAAAATACTAGCTTCAGGCAATGCATTCTTTAAGTGTATATATCTATATCTATCTATCTATCTATCTATATATATATATATATATCTGTTTCTTATATATGTGTATATATGTATATTTATTTACAAAAAATGGCTATTATACATTTACTTATCTTATTTGACTTTTCTTTAGAATTACTTTGTTAAAAGATGGAGGACTCAAAATAGCTAATGTGACTAAAGCTGATGCTGGAACTTACACCTGCATGGCAGAAAACCAGTTTGGGAAAGCAAATGGCACAACACATTTGGTTGTTACAGGTAGGTGCATTTCTTTTTTTTTATTGCATTTTAGGTTTGGGGGTACATGTGAATAACATGCAAAATTGTTGCATAGGTACACATATGGCAGTGTGATTTGCTGCCTTCCTCCCCATCACCTATATCTGGCATTTCTCCCCATGCTATCTGTCCCCAACTCCCCACCCCCCACTGTCCCTCTCCTATTTCCCCTCAACAGACCCCAGTGTGTGATGCTCCCCTCCCTGTGTCCATGTTATATATGGATTTACTGCAAGATATATTATTATGGTGAAAGTAACTATGTTTTTCACAATGTGCAGTATATTATAAAGCTAGAACCTATACTTGCACTTACGTTATTTTTAACAGGTGAAAAGTCAAGGGAACAGTATTTCCTTAGCACAGCACAATGTGCACCAGGGAACACATTGGTTACTGTTCTGGGAAGATGAACAATGAGAGTTAAAAATAGCATATGTTGATCTCTATTTTATTTTTAAATAAAATTCTATCATGTCGGGTGTTTTGAATACACTTTGACTTTTTCATTATAGTTGATTTTTTTCTGGAAATGTTCAAGTGCAGGAAATAACATGATAAGAATTGCTTAAAGTTGTGGATATGTTTTGTTCATTTATCTATTCATTAAAACATTAGAGTGCCTACTCTGTGCCAGTTGCTTGGGCTGTATCCTTGAGCACATTGTCACTAATACTGTCTTCATGAATCTTACTTTCTATAAAAAGAGAAAGAAAATAACAGTAGGAATAAGAAACAAGAAAATTATTAGAAGGCAAAAAATTGTAAACAATTAAGAGGCACATAGTGGCAGAGCTAAGTGAGAGTATTAGTAACACCATGATCAGAATAAACATCCCTGAGAAGGAGAGATTTGGGCAAAGATTTCATGGCGATGGAAGTGTCACTTAATAGATTTCTTGGTGATAATTATGCAAGCAGTTTGTAGACCTCCTCAGGAGTTTATTTCAGTTGGATTGAAAAGTGCAGCTGCTGCAAGGTTTTGAGCAGAGAAGTGCATGATGTGAAATACCTTTTGATATATCAGCAGGATGGTTATGAGAGCCTTGATGAGGGCAAGGGGGTTGGGAGGACCAAATCCTGGCTAGACTGAGTTAAAGAGGGGATTGACTAGCATAATTGTAGACAACATGCATAAGTGACTCTTTTGAAGACTTTTGGTCCAACGTGGTGCAAAGAAGTGGGAGTAGCAGTGGGAAAACGGGGTCAAGAGAATTTTAATTCATAATAGATAAATGGAAGGTAGGTGATGACGACAGGGGGAAAGAAATATGTATGTGGACATTTGTACTGGGGAAGAACAGACATTAATTAACATTTTAACATAAGTACTCCTCCTGTTTGTACCTATTCTAGCATTTTTTGTATATCTTTCAAATCCAGGCTACCATTAAATATCTGTTTAGATTTTGATGGTGATGTAATTTCTAGTCAAAGTTGGTGAAAACACAGTATTTTCTGTTTCTACCCCTACATTTCAAAAAACAATAAAACTAAGTTGAAATTGATTTTGTTAGTAATAGTACAACTCTTGTTTACACATGATTTTAAGTTTTAAACTTACATGTCCTACAATTCAAATATCCTAATTTCTTTAACAAGGATTTGTGGAGCCACTGAAATGTAGCTCTACATCAAAATGCCTATTATAATGCTGAAAATTTTTAATTTTATAGATGTATGAATATTTATGTATATGCATCCACAGGCATACACGGTATAAGTTAGATGGGCAGTCTGCCTGTGAAAATGTCTTTTATCACAATAAAATGCTGTTTAACTTAAAAATTATTTTCCCAATAGAACCAACGAGAATAACTTTGGCACCATCTAACATGGATGTTTCTGTTGGTGAAAGCGTCATATTGCCCTGCCAGGTACAACACGACCCGCTGTTAGACATCATCTTTACCTGGTATTTCAATGGGGCCCTTGCAGATTTTAAGAAAGATGGATCTCACTTTGAGAAAGTTGGTGGGGTAAGTTGTGGCACTTTCCTCATGCTTTTTATATTGCACGCGTCTCTTGACACATTGCCTCTAAAAATATCTGACATATAGGCAATGCTCTAGAAAATGTTTTCTAAGTAAGTGGTTTTTGTTGAGTGGTTCTCGATTCTGTTTTCATCTAATTTTACTTTTGTAATTACCAAAAAATGAACACATTTACTTCAACCTATAATTTCAATTAAAATTAATGTATATTGTATTTATAGTAAATGTGGCTTTTCGTTACAATTTTTTGTTAGTATCCTATGGAAAGGAAGATTTTCTTTTACAGGTGTTTATTTTCAACATGACACCTATGTGATGAATTGGGAGAAAGCTGCACTAAGTGTCTCCTCCAGGTGCTTGATCCCAATTAATGTGTCAGGCCAGGTTGCGTCATCACCATTAATCTTCACAATTGCACCGGACATTAGCAGTAAGATGCTTCATTATACAGGTGCACTAACAGAGGATTGGAGAAGTTTATTATTAACTTGCCCAGAGTCACTCAGCTACTTAGTGGTGGAACTTCAAGCCCAGATTGTTTCCACAACACAAATGCTTTCTAATGATTCATTCCAATCTGTCTCCTCTTTTGTGATGACTCCACATTAGAAAGAATTACAGATTTTAAGGAAAAATTGTCCCTTTGAGGAGAATGCTGGTGAGCCACCCAGACTAAGGGTAATCCTCACAGCATGTTTATGAATCTGGAATTACAAAGCCAGCTTCCCTGTGGGTCTGTTTGCACTGACTCAAGGACAGCTTCATTCTTTTGGTAAAGAGGTCAGTGGTAGACGGTCAAGTCTGGTATTGTCATCATGGACTTTGCATACAGGCCTCAGGAAAGCCGAAAGGCACTTGATGGTCAACTCAACTGTGTTCATTTGACAAAACCTTCTTATTAAATGTATGTACTTGTATACATTGACATGTTAATGTATTAAAATCATATGCAACTTAAAACGATGGTATTTTGGGTTGAATTGTGTCCTCCCAAAAAAGATGTATTCTTAATGCCCAGTACCTCAGAATGTGACCTTATTTGGAAATTGCCTTATTGTAGAAGCCATTCGTTAAATTAAGATGACGTCGTTCTGGATTAAAACGGGCCTTTATTCAGTATAACTGGTGTCCTCATAAAAAGAAGGCCATTTGAACGCAGATACACAAGGAGGAGAACGCCATGTGAAGCACAGACACAGGAGAGGTGGACCAATTAGGATGAAGGCCCGGAATGGAGCTGTGCTGCCACGCAAACCAAGGAATCCCTGGGGCTACCAGAAGATGGAAGAGGCAAGGAAGAATTCCCTCTTAGAGATTTTGTAGGGAGCCTGGCTCTGCCCACACCTTGATTTCAGCCTTCCAGTCATCAAAACTGTGAGAGGATGCAGTTCTGTTGTTTTGAGTCACCGAGTTTTTGGTACTTTGTTCCAGTAGCCTTAGGAAGCTAGTACAGAAAAAGGAAAGTTTTTAAAAGAAAAAGGGAAATTGAGATGTCCAGATACCTAGCCACAATTAAGTATAATTTTAGTACCCTTTTTATCATCCATTTTATTCCATTTTGGAAATCCTACTTTTCTAATTGTTCTGATTGATTCACGGTTTTTGAGAACTTCACCAATTGCTAAAATCTTTTAACTTTCCTTTCACTATTGTTGTAAATGTCCATTTAGTTTTAAATTGTCACTGATTTTTCTGTCATGATAGTAAAAGGCACACGCCATATTCTGAGCTAGCTCTCACCTCCATACGCACACTGTCTTACAACTTACAATTTCTCTCTCTTTCGGCCTCAAGAAGGAGAATGCTAAAATGTTACTTTCACAAAGACCTTACCCAAAATGAGAAAGGCTTGTCTAATCCAGCTCTTCTGCTACTTTTAATTATTAAAGAATTCCATTTGAAACATTAGTCACCTTTGCCATTATAATGAAGATAATTATGTTTGTGATTGATTTCTCAGCTGGATTGTTAGCTGTTGATAATAGTTTATCCAATACGGTTCTCTCTCTCTTAGCTAATACTAAATAAATGTGTAATGAAAGACTGAAAAATCCAAAGTAGTTTGATTGTAATATATGCATCAAACAGTTACAAAGAAACACTAAGACTGAGCCAGATTTCAGCTATCTTTCAGAAAAGCTTGGAGTTAAGAATGTTCAAGTTTATAATGTAATGTAACTGTCTTGATTTACATAGCACTGATAGGTTCTACAGAAGGCAGAAAGTCATCTCTGTACGAGTCAGGTGCCTGAAATGTGAAATTTCATAAATTAATGCTGTCACTTTCCAATTCTGTTCTTTCTCTAACATGCTAGTTCATGGCCTATGAATTTTTTATTGACTTGTGCCATTAGTAACTTAATATTCTTCCATCAATATAAAACAGTAAGCCATACAAGATGACATTACCCTTAAGCACAGGCAATTAAGTAAATCGGTTTTCTGTTGCCTCAGAAGGGAATCATGTAACAAGTCTTGTCCTCTGATTGTGTATTCATTGCAGCATGCACATTAATTCAAAGATAGTCAGTTTGTCTTTTTCCCCAGTGGGTTCATAGATAGATCCCCTGTTTCCAAAAGCAGCAAAATGTGAACAAGGAGGCCGGTAAGTGGGAAAGTTGCCTAGAAAGGTAGATAGTAACAGCCATGTTTTAAAAAGGGGTTAGGGATAGTTCAGATTATAGAAAATACAATTCATAGCTTTGAACTGAATCAGCCAATTATTGGGACTATGCTAAGTAGTCAACACTCATTCATTTCTTTAAAAAACAAAAAAACAGGCCTTTTAGAAAAAGTCCATAAGCTTAGAAAGCTCCAGTAGTTTAAGCTAGATCTACTGTGTAGATTTGAAATTGTGCCAAAGGAACACAATGACACCAGTCATAGACTTTAGCACAATTGGAACAATACATTCAGAAAAGCTTTATGAAACTAAGTGTCCAAAACAAATTGGCACATCACAAAGGATGAGTAGGGGTCCAAAGACAGGTTTCAGTCTGTGATCATGGGGAGAATAAAAAAGTCGTATCATTAAATCAGCAGGAAAAGACTTCCACTTAAGTCGCTGTTTGCCAGGAAAAGCTCAGTCACAGGCACATGTGGCGTGGTTATAGAAGTGGGGGATTTGTATTCAGATACACAAGAGTTCCAGGCACTGCTGTTTGCTGGTCGATGCCCATGAGTGAGTGAGTGAGTCACGTAATTTTTTGGTCTTATTTTCTGATCTCTTTTCACATCAGTCTTTAGTACAGTCATGTGTAGCTTAACGATGGGGATCCATCTGAGAAGTGTGTTGTTAGACAATTTCATCCTTATGTGGACATCGTAGGGTGCACTTACACAAACCTAATGATACAGCCTCCTACACACCTAGGCTGTGTGGTATAACCTATTCCTCTGGGGCTGCAAACCTGCACAACATGTCACTGCCCCCGAATGCTGTGGGTAGTTTAACAGAATGGCAAGTATTTGTGTATCTAAACACTGAAATGGTACAGTAAAAATTACGGTGTAAAGGATTTTCAAAAATTTACACCCGTATAAGATACTTACTATGAATCGAGCTTGCAGGACTGGAAATTGCTCTGGGTGTCAGTGAGTGAGTGGTGAGTGAAGATGAAGGCTAGGACATTGCTGTATGTGTGTAAACATTAGAAACACTCTACACTTAGGATACACTGTTTATGAAAAGTATTTTCTTTCTTCAATAACAAATTAACCTTAGCTTACTATAACTTTTTTACTTTATAAACTTTTAACTTTTTAAAACTTTTTGACCATTTTATTGTTAACACTTAGCTTAAAACATAAACACATTGTACAGCTGTACAAAAATATTTTCTGTATATCCTTATTCAATAAGGATAAGCTTTTTTTCTGTTTTTTTTTTTTTTCATTTTAAACATTTTTGTCAAAAATAGACACCCAAAGGCACATATTAACCTGGGCCTACACAGGATCAGGATCATCAGTATCACGGTCTTGTGCCCCCACATCATGTCTTACTGGAAGGTCTGCAGGGGCCAATAACATGCATGGAGCTGTCATGTCTAGGACAGCAATGCCTTCTTCTGGAATTCCTCCTGAAGGCCCTGTATGAGACTGATTTATAGTTAACTTTTTTTTTTTAGTTTGTAGAAGGAGTACACTATAAAATGACAAAAGTATAGTAAATGGCATAACGTCATAATTAAGTATTATGTACTGTACGCAATTGTATGTGCTATACTATTATATGACAGGCAGCACAGTAGATTTGTTTACCTCAGCATCATCGCAAATGCATCAGTAAGGCATTGTGCTATGACATTATAATGGCTACAATGTCACTAGGCAATAAAAACTTTTTAGCTCCATTATAATCTTCGTTTGTTTGTTTGAGATGGAGTCTCGCTCTGTCGCCCAGGCTGGAGTGCAGTGGTACAATCTTGACTCACTGCAACCTCCTCCTCCTGGGTTCAAGCGCCTCCAGCCTCAGCCTCCTGAGTAGTTGGGACTACAGGTACACACCACCATGTCCACCTAATTGTTGTATTTTTAGTAGAGACAGGGTTTCGCCATGTTGACCAGGCTGGTCTCAAATTCCTGACCTCAGGTGATCCTCCCACCTTGGTCTCCCAAAGTGCCGGGATTACAGGCATGAACCGCCACACCCACGCCTGGCCAGCCTCATTATAATCTTATGGGACCACTGTCATGTATGTAATTCATCCTTGACCAAAAAGTCATTATGTGGCACATAACTGTTTTTACCATGGTCCCTCCCACCATGAGATCGCTTCCTGGAATACAGTTTTCTCCTTTTTGCCTGTATCTAGATCTTCATATATGATGGTGTGTATGTAAATAAGAATGTGCACATTCATATAAATATATACTTTTATTTCACATATGCAGAATCAGAAGAAGAGGTATAGGCCCAGCTATATATGTTTGGTAGTGTTCTATCATACCCATATTTAACGAATGATTTTTACTCCATTATTTACCCCTGTATAACATCTTTGTTTCTTTACTTTTAAATAGAGCTTAGCTCCACTGATAGGAAAAGGGAGGTCATATTCCAAAGTTCAAGAGAGTAAAAGATCATTGTTGACTGGTGTATGAAGACCTAGGGCCTGGCAATTTAAATATGATTTTACAGATGTTGAGGGACAATTTTGACTTGCTCAGTAAGCCAATTTTTGGACTTACATGCATTATATGATAGAGGGTGTCTACAGATAGAAACTTTTGGACCTAAACACACTAGTTCACTCTATATTGTAAGGATGTTTAAATATATATGCTTTGATAAACCCTACGTGGTACAGATACTTGAAATAAAGAATGTCTAGAGCCAAGCTGTACAGCTTTACTAACACTTTGTGGAATTGGATCTATGATGAATTAGAATGTTTGTGGATAAAAGTCACTGGAAGCAATAAGAACTTTAGCAGTGACAACCAGTCTGCCATTCATTTAAATGGCTTACTTCAATATGATTTATTTCCCACAAGCCACAATTTCACTCTCGTTACAGCAGTTACTCATGAACTTGAGATTTGATGTATTTTTCAGCTCTCAGTGGTAGAAAAGAATTTCTTTGAAATTGATCCTTTGTGTGGTAATACAAGTGGCCACTTTCACTTGATTTATTTCACAGAATTATTTGTGTGTGAAGACTGAAAGTTTGAAAACAGCAGTTCTTTATGTAAATGATTTTATGTAAAGTATTCATTCCCCTAAAAACTTCTGGTGTCATTTTGAGTTTTTAAGCATGTCCCCCATTGGACTATCTTACACATTTTGTTATCTTGTCTAAACTCAAAGCATCAGCTGACTTGAAATAATTATGAAGAGAATGTACCCAGAAACAAATTGGTAAAAGTGGGGATCAGACTGGAGGAATTATTATTTATCTTGAACCCATACCTCTGAAGCGTGACTCCTCCCATAATGTTATTTGGTGGTACAGAAACAAGAATTCTCCAATTCCAACTGGAAAAAGGGGTAATGCACAAAACTATTGATGTGTAGTTATTTGTCTGACTCATCATTTACTCAACCAGGCAAATAAAGGTTCAGTTCCTGCTTAAAGTGTGATTGATGTCCCAGGGCTGTATTTATCAAGTACAATATTTATTAAGATGAATGGTCCAAAGCCATCCCCAGTGGAAACCCTGTAATGCAGATTTAAATTTACAAGAATGAGTCAAAGCAAGCAACATATGACTTCTTGTACTAAAACCAATAAAAACAGCAGAGTTACAATAAACCAAGGCTATAAATGAAATGATATAAAGGAAAATGTATGCAACTATTTATTATGTAAACACAACAGAAAGAAAGTGCAACAAATGTTAATTCCCAACCAAGAATAAATCAAGGCAAACCTTAAGAGCAAAAAGGATAAATTTATTTTGGAAAAAATCCTTTTTACCATGAAAATAATCACAAACCGTAATGCTTCAAATAATGGACGAATAAAACATACCAGATCCAGGGCAAAGAACTAGTAAGAAATAAAACTGTGTAGACTTTTAGAGCTCTTCTTTCAATCCTTAGTAGATCAATTTGCTAAAAATTAGACAAATATTTTGATACTGTAATTAATTGAAGTAACAGAAACATATGAAAAAAATAATCCTACAAATAGAAAATACACACTCCTTTTTATTCTTTCCACAACCTTGCAAAATTTGGCTAATAAAAATAACAAAATATATGTACATAAAGGAGAAAGAACAAATAAAATTCATATAATATCAAAAAGAAATTGATACTCTACAGATTATACTAATGAAAAATAAAGAGAAAAGAAAATCTAAAATTAGACATGAGAAAAAGAATATGAGATTAAAAAAAGAAACGTAAAAACACAAAGGATTACCATATTCAGGTCATGTATATGAAATTCCAATTAAATAGATAATTTCTGCAGAAATATAAATTATCAAAATTTGATTCATTTAAAATATAAAATGAAATTGAAATTATTTAGGTAGATTCATTATTATGAAAACTTGCAAATCAATTTCCCCCCTCCACCAATAATAAAGATTTTAGTGCTAGATGATTTTAATGGTAATTTTTGTTTTTCACATTTTAAGGCAACAGATCAATGTTCCGTATTATGTAAACTATTTGACAACATAAAAGTGTGAAATATTTTAATTTATTTTGTAAGGCTAGAATATTTCTATGAACAAAACCTAGCAAGATAGTAAATACTTAGTTCATACAAACTCATTTCATTAATAGAGTAAGAAAACCTAAAGGAAATTTTAGCAAACCAGATTGAACATTATATTCAAAGATTAACCCTTTGCTACTGTAGGATATCCCAGGAAATGTACATACATCATATCAATAGGTCTAATAAAACAAACTACAATATTCTTAATGGATATTAAGATGACATTCAGTAAAAAAAGACCAATTACTGACTTTTAAATTCGTATTAAAATAGGAACATAAAGTTACTTCTTCTGCGTTCCAAAAGAGTCTTTAAAACAAAAATCCCAGAACTATTTTTATTTAAATTGTCAACAAGGTGAGGTTACACACAGATACCATTACTGTAAAATCATTTGGACATGTTTGGGTCAATGCAATAAAGTATGAAACAGAAATAAAAGGTGACTTTGAAAATAAGGAAACAAACATTATTTCAGGACAAAATCATATTAGGGCGACTCAAAACCCAATAGTATCAACTCTAAAATTTTTTAAAAATTAATGACTTCAGTAAACTGCTTGAATACCAGATAATGCAAAAAATAATAGCTTCCTTACAGCTAGATAGGAAGATAGTCATCATATTCTTACAACTAGTTCTCTAAAGCACTGTCAGGTGACTACAGTAATGATTTATTGTATATTTTCAAATAGGTAGAATACAGGATTTTGAATGTTCCCAACACAAATAAATGCTTTGAGATGATAGATGTGCTAATTGTTCTATTTTGATTATTATAGATCATATACATATATCTAAATGTTACACTGTAATCCATAAATATGTACAATCATGTCTACTTAAAATATATATTAAAAATTTTAAGTCATAGTTTTATTTGTATCAACAATAACCAAAATAGAAAATATAAGGGCAAAACCTTCCTGAAAAGATAGATAAATTCATGTTAGTAATTTGCACAAGAAATATGTGAGCCCTACGCAAAAGCATCTACAATATTTTCTTAATTTAGCCAGAGAAAGATATAGTAATAGAGAGAGGGAAAGAAACATGAAATATTCAGTATTTCTACATCAAATAAAACAGGCATACATTATAAGGTTTTAATTTTTCCCAGGATTTTCCATAACTTTAAAATACTACCAATCAGATCTCAGTTTAAATAATTCTGAGAGTGCTTAGAGTAGCAAATCAAGTAAGGATAAAAATAATTAGTAGCGTTTTAAAAGACTAGTAATAATGCCTCGTCATTAATTTCCAGAGAATCTTCTGGGGATATTTGCTGAGGTAGGAAATTACTAGATCAGATTGGATGTGACACTCATTCAGTTTTATTATTCCAAAATCCGAAACAGAATATCAGCTTTTGAAACCTACGCCTTTATATCTGTCTCAGTTACATCATCTGCAAAATTGAGATGTTGATAATAGTTTATTTAGAGGTATTTTTAAAATGCCAAGGACAACACAAGTTAGCTCTTGTAGGTCATTACTACTGCCAGCAGTAGTGGTAGGATTATTTTTAAATTGTTTCCCAGGAAAGTTGCAGCTATGTATGTTACCATCAGTACTACTAAAGGGGTCCTGCTTCCCTGTATTCTTTTCTGCTCATGAATTTTTCCTTCATTTTTCTTTAATTTTTGCCAGCAGATGGCTGAGAAGCCATATCTCATTACCACCAACTTCTCGTTTCTCAGATTCATGAGATTCAAAATCTCTCCATTTGCTTGTTAAGGATTTGGATACTGGGGAAAGATTAAGAATTGTAACTAACTTCTCCATATCAAAAAAAACTGGGAGTTAATACTGACTCTTGTGAAATTCAAGATTACTTCTGCCGAGAAGAGCAAGAAAAAACTACCTTTTATTTCTGGCTAGAGAAATTCATAACAAAATCCAGTTGCCCGAATGATTCCATAGGATACTAATTTAAAAGAAAATCTATCATAGAGAGTAACTTTCTAAGTTATAAAACAAAATGCAAACTGCAACTCTCAGTTAGATAGGATTTTTTTTCCAAAGTAAGGAAATTTACATGTGCATATCAGATTTTGGTTTTATTTTTAATAAACATCCAACAATTGTACATATTTATGGGATACAAACTATTTGAATACATGTATTAATGTGCATATATCAGATTGTTATCTCTTTCATGTGTCCTTTGAAGAAGAGAATTATTTGTGGCACAGCAGGAAATCTTTCACTTACACACAAATTCCCAATATATATACTAGTCATTTTCTCTCACAGTTTGGCTCTACCTTCCACAGAGGGCAAATTTTATGTCACTTTGTCTATTACATCATTCATAAAAGTTTTTTTTTCATTTTAAAGTAATCAAACAAGTCTATCTTCTTTGGCTAAGAGTTTTCATTAGTTTTCTTGGATTGAGTGGGATATAAAGCTGTGAGAATTTGAGGAGAGACAGAGACAAGATTTCAGAACCAATGTTCATAAGTGTTACAGTAGAATATTTTGGGGTGTTAGAGAGGTTATGCCTCTGGGAGAGAAATTTTGAAAGAAATACAGATATTTAAAAAAAAACTGCAGGCAGATTTTGCCGTGAACTTCATTTTGCTTTACCACAAGGCTTCAGTAAAATTATATCACTTAACAATTCTTAGAAGAGTTGGTTTTGGCTAGGCACAGTGGCTCAGCCTATGATCCCAACACTTTGGGAGGCCGAGGCTATCATGGCAAAACTCCATCTCAACTAAAAATATAAAAATTAGCCGGGTGAGGTGACACACACCTGTAGTCCCAGTTACTCGGGAGTCTGAGATAGGAGAATCACTTGAACCCGGGAGGCAGAGGTTGCAGTGAGTGTAGATTGCACTGTCACTGGGTGACAGAGTGAAACTCTGTCTCAAAAAAAGAAAAAGAAGAGTTGGTTTGAGAAAGCATGGGTTATCTGTGTTACTATTATCTTAGGATATACTGTAGTTCCACTATTGGAACTCATATTGAAAAACGTAAGATACCACCAAAGAATTACTAATGTGTATGTTTATATATATATGTCAGTTTATTTGTGTATATACCAGCATACAAAAATCCAAACACAGTAATATACAAGGTTTTTTAAAATCTCTGAAAGTTCCAAGAGTGTTGGTAATCTTTGTTGGTTTAAAATCTATTTTAACAGAGACTAGGATTACAACTCCTGCTTCTTTTTTACTCTCCATTTCCTTGGTAAATCTTCCTCCATCCCTTTATTTTGAGCCTATGTGTATCCTTGCATTTGAGATGGGTTTCCTGGATACAGCACACTGATGGGTTTTGACTTTTTATCCAGTTTGCCAGTCTGTGTCTTTTGATTGGGGCGTTTAGCCCGTTTACATTTAAGGTTAATATTGTTATGTGTGAATTTGATCCTGCCATTTTGATGCTAACTGGTTGTTTTGCCCATTAGTTCACACATTTTCTTCATTGGGTCAATGCTCTTTACCATTTGGTACGTTTTTAGAGTGGCTGGTACTGGTTGTTCCTTTCTATGTTTAGTGCTGCTTTCAGGAGCTCTTGTAAGGCAAGCCTGGTGGTGACTAAATCTCTCAGCAATTGATTGTTCGTAAAGGATTTTATTTCTCCTTCGCTTATGAAGCTTAGTTTGGCTGGATATGAAATTATAGGTTGAAAGTTCTTTTCTTTAAGGATGTTGAATATTGGCCGCCACTCTCTTCTGGCTTGGAGCGTTTCTGCGGAGAGATCTGCTGTGAGCCTGATGGGCTTCCCTTTGTGGGTAGCCCAACCTTTCTCTCTGGCTGCCCTTAGCATTTTTTCTTTCATTTCAACCCTGGTGAATCTGACAATTATGTGCCTTGGAGTTGCTCTTCTTGAGGAATATCTTTGTGGTGTTCTCTGTATTTCCTGGACTTGAATATTGTCCTGCCTTGCTAGGTTGGGGAAGTTCTCCTAGACACATGCACATATATTCATTGCAACATTGTTTACAATAGCAAAGACCTGGAACCAACCCAAATGCCCATTAATGATAGACTGGACAAGGAAAATGTGGCACATTTACACCAATGAATACAATGCAGCTATAAAAATCTGTAAGTTTCTGTCTTTTGTAGGGACATGGATAAATCTGAAAATAATCATTCTCAGCAAACTGACACAAGAACAGAAAATCAAACACTGCATGTTCTCACTCATAGGCAGGTGTTGAACAGTGAAAACACATGGACACAGGGAGGAGAGCATCACACACTGGGGTCTGTTGGGGGGGCCAAGCGAGGGACAGGGGGGGGTTGCTGAGGTCGGGGAAGGATGACATGGGGAGAAATTCCAGATGTAGGTGACGAGGGGATGGAGGCAGCAAACCACATTGCCATGTATGTACCTATGCAGCAATCCTTCATGATCTGCATATGTATCCCAGAACCTAAAGTACAATAAAAGAAAAAAAAAAGAAAAATGTGATTAATCAATTTTATAAAATAAAAGAGTAATATGTTAATTATTTTTTGGAATTATTATCAGCCCTCTCTCTGGCTATTCATGTATTAACTGGGGAAGAAATATACAAACTCATACATATATGTATATGTGTTATTTTTCTTTGATATTTTGGCATATACTTAGATTATTTTCAACAATGAACAAATAACTTGATGATCTATAAGGAAAGCTTTATGATAGATACAGATAGCAAATAAGAACATGCTTTAGTAGTTTTTAAAATATGTAAAGAAACTAAAAACTCAATAGAATTAGTAAGAAATGTAATTAAATGACAAAATGTAAGATAAACATGCCTGAATTAGTTATTAATGGCAATAAGTAATTAGAAAGGATAACTGGAAAAATATTTCAGGCACAACTGCACAAAACTGCACAACTTTAGAATTTTTTTTTAAGGCAGACAATAAAATATTACAACTTTACTGTCAAACATAAAACTGAACAGACCAAGTGGAGACACATCCCATGTTTCTACATGGAAGACTAAACATTATATAGATTTAAATTGTGAACTAAATAATAAACTAAATGCAAACAATACTGGGAATTTTATGGACCTTCTAGCTGTTTCCAATGTTCATAAAGAAGAGTAAATAAACACGTTACTAGCACACAGTTGATACTTACTGCTATACAGTTGATCCTTGAGCAACATGAGCTTGAACTGCATGGATCCACTGATCCACTTACATGTGGATTTTTCTTCCACTTCTGCCACCCCTGAGTCAGCAAGACTAACCCTTCTTCCTCAGCCTGCTCAACATGAAGATGACAAGAATGGAGATGTTTATGTCAATTCACTTCCACTTAATAAATAGTATGTTTTCTCTTCCTTGTGATATTCCTAATAGCATTTTCTTTTCTCTACCTCACTTTATTGTAAGAATAGAGTATGTAATACATATAACCTAGAAAATATGTGTTAATCAACTGTTTATCTTGGGGATAAGGATTCTGGTCAACAGTAAACTGTTAGTACTTACATTTTCCAGGAGTGAAAAGTTACATGCAGATTTTCAATTATGCAAGATTAAAAACATGATATACTTTAAGACTATTTAAGAATGAAAAAGAATTTAAAAAGAAAAAGAAATATAGAGGAACGTGTTTGAAATCTTGCAGTAGAAAAGTCTCCCTAAGTGAAGCACAGATTCAGAAGCCACAGGGGAAAGCCTGCCATATTTGACTACGTAAACTAAAATGTCAGTATAGCAAATAAAACCATAATACAATAAAAGTTTAAAAGTAAAGAACACATTGGAAGATAATATATACTTTCTGTATAATAAAGACTAATACGCATACAGAAGAGTTTCTACAAATTCACATCGAAGAGTAATACAAGATGGTGATGAAAGAAATGCACACAGTTTGTGTGTAGTTAATAAATGTTATTTTAAAAGATAGCATGAATTTTTAACTGGAGGCCAAACATAAAACTGTATCCCAACTGTACATTTTTCTTTTTAAATGCTTGAGTATTCCTTTCTTTTCACCATATGCTTGCCAGAATGCATCTACATGAATTTTCAATTTGACTCTTCTATTTTTACACTATGACAGGTACAAGATATCTGTTTCCATAAACCTTGATTCACATGTTATTTTTCTAGCAATTTTCCTTCTTATTGCAGATGGGTTCTCAAAAATTGAACTCTGATAAGCCTGTTATTATAAAGTATCTATTTATAGGTAGGCAACTGGCAGAGTTACCATAGAAACCAAAACAGTAATCAATTCAGAAACCATAAAAGTGTAAGTAAAGATGTATTATGAATAGAAAGCAATAAAACACACAATCCCTCATAATTATTAGAAAAATACATAATAGAATCTTTTTCAAAGGATAATAACAGAAGGAAAAACAGTTTACAATTATGGTTTATCCACTAATGTAAATTTGTGCAACCGTAATGAAGCTAGGCATGCTCTCATTTTAAGATGCTGTCATGAAATTGGTTATTTTAAGAAAACTGGGTAAATATAAAACTTTAGTACACTTTAAGAGCCCTATGTGTTAAGCAATTATCCTCTCTCTAAACCCTCAGTATTAGACCTATCTCAAATGCAATGCCGGATCATTCTGATTTGGCTATCTTGACCCACATCTACCCCTTCTATAACCACAGCTACACAAACATGGGAGTTGAATCTAGTAGGTGAAATTGAGGAATAGGTCAAGAATCTTAACAGAAGACCATTAAAGTGATAAAATCTTTTGACAAATAATTGTCTAGGTATTTTTAGCTGACATGTTTGGTGCAGTAATGCAGTCATTCCCAAGCTCATGATTGTGACTCTCTGGTAAGATTGCAGAAGGAATTACAGCTAATCCTGGTGGGAATGGGATTTAGTTTTCCTTTTTAAAAACATGCTTTAATTTTTTAAAGGCAGAACAAAAGGAAGCAAATGTTCTGTTGATAAATGATTTTATGAATGGATTTTTCTCATTTGTAGGTATTTACTGCTATAAAATGGAACTACATGAAGAATGTCAGAGTCAATATCCTTTATTTAGTAAATTATTATGAATTACACCTTAAAGTCTAAGACATCTTGTAATTTAACCTCACACAAACCAATATGAGTAACTGGATTTTATTCCCCTCAAGCAACAAAGGAAGTTTATAATATACAAGGGAGTACAAGGTAATTTATGTTTCTATGAATATTCTCTTGCTAAATTAAAAGCTTCTCAAAATTTGGCTTGCAAAAAACACCGATTGTTTTCTCATATGTCTACTAAAGGAAA
The DNA here is from genome assembly GCA_963573385.1 of Cacajao melanocephalus. NCBI lineage: Eukaryota > Metazoa > Chordata > Mammalia > Primates > Pitheciidae > Cacajao > Cacajao melanocephalus. The sequence goes on along the minus strand of CAUYLG010027676.1, from coordinate 69,725 downwards.
AGGAAAATGATTAGTTTTAAAAATTCATATTAATTATATCAGATAGCTCCAAAAATGAAGATTATAATTTACTATAGGCTTGTTCAGTTGCAGAAAGCAATGCATTTCATTCCCAAAGGGAAATAGCTCAGGTAGCTTTCATTAAACTTAGGGAGGTGTAGACTATACTACCCTGACTCAAAGAGATTTACACAACTGCAGGGGGATTACATAGTAAATCACTAACCTCAAAAATAATTTCCTTAATGAAGATTGACCTTGACCTTATTATTTGATTTTGAGAATGTTAAAGGCCTTCCATTTATCTGAACACCCAAATTGTACATACTAAGTATGAGAACTAACAAAACAGTACAAGTGATTTTTACTAAATGTAATGGGAAAAAGAACAGTAGTTGGCAATTTTAGGAATGAGAAATCCTGATAATGAAAATACTTTGCTGATGACTTTTATGAGTCAAATAAAAAATAAGGGGAAATATTTCTTCTGCTTCTATTTAAAATTTTAATTTTATATATAGCAATTTCTATGTGTACAGCTCAGTAAATTTTCACCATGTGAACCCGCTTGCGTTAGTCTGTTCTCATGCTGCTATAAAGAAATACCCAAGACTGAGTAACTTATAAAGGAAACAGGTTGATTGACAGTTCTGCATGGCTGGAGAGGCCTTGGGAAATTTACAATCATGGCAGAAGGTACCTCTTCACAGGGCAGCAGGAGAGAGAATGAATGAAGCAGGGCAAATGACACATGCTTTTAAATCATCGGATCTCATGAGAACTCACTCACTATCATGAGAACAGCATGTAAGAAACTGCCCCAGAATTCAATTGCCTCCCACTGGGTCCATCCCAGGACATGTGGGAATTATGGGAACTACAATTCAAGATGATATTTGGGTAGGGACACAGCCAAACAATATCGCCTTTCATGTAAATAACACCTAAGCTGAGGAATAGGACATTGTCAACATCCCAAAGCCACCCTCAAGTTCCTTACCAGTCACTACTCATGCTTCCTAAAGTTAAAGATTATTTCAACTTCTACCATTGTGGAAAAGGTTTGCCTATTTTTGAAATTTGTCTGAATAGAAGTATTTTGTATGTACGATTTTATGGATGCTGCTCCTCTTACTCATTACCTTTATGGTATTCAACCACCTTTTCCATCTATTTATAGTTTAATTGTGTGAATGTTTCAGTTCATTTATCTGTTCTGTTGACAGACATTTACGTAGTTTTCATTTTGGCTCTTACAAACAGCACTGCTCTGAGCATTGTTGTCCATGGTTTTTGATCAATATGTAAGTATCTCTATAGAGTAGATACTAAGGAAGTGAGTTGCTGACTCATGAGGAATGCACACACTCGGCTTTAGCGGATACTGCCAAACAGTTCTCCAAAGTGGTTGTATACCAATTTAAACTCCCATCGACAGGAAGAGAAGTGTAGTTGTTTCACATGCTTGCAACACTCAGCATTTTTTGTTCTTTTCATTAGTTATTCGTGTGAGTGTGTAGTAAATTCTCATTGTGGTTTTAATTAGCACCTTCCTAACATGTAATGAAATGGAAGACTTCTTCGTATGTTTATTAGTCGCATGGATCTTTTCACTGTGAAGAGCATCCCCCAAACAGTGATTGCTTCCTAAAGGAAAACTGTAATCTGGTCTATATTTTAATAATTCTGCATTTTAATAAATACTCCTGGTGATGATTCAAGTCAACATATGACAACCATTGCACCAGGCTCCATTCACCAAGACAGGGATTATGTTTCAGTTACTACTGTATTTCTAATGTCTAGCACAGTGCCTTGTTTTAGATCATTGGCTTTGCATTTTTCTTTTTAAATATGGACATTTAAATCTCTAAATTTCCTTCTAAATATAGCATTAGCATTGCTTTAGCTGCATCCAGTTAGTTTTGGTATGTTGTATCTGTATTATCATTTAATAAGAAATATTTTCTAATTTCTTTTATGATTTCCTTTTTATTCCAAAGTTATTTAGGAGGAAGCTGATTAAATACCAAATATCTGGGAATGTTCTAGATATCTTATTGATTTTTTAAAAATCCAGCTATGGTATAAAAACATGTGAATCCAATCCTTTTAAAGTAAACAAGACTTGTTTTATGGACCTTTTTGGTAAGTGATGGTCCAAGATGGTCCATCTTAGTAAGTGTTTCATTGTGCCCTTAAAAGGAAGATATATTCTGCATTTGCATGTATAAAAAAATAAATAAATATGGCTGGGCGAGGTGGCTCATGTTTGTAATCCCAGCACTTTGAGAGGCCAAGGTGGGCGGATAACGAGGTCAGGAGTTTGAGACCAGCCTGGTCAACATGGTGAAAATCCATCTCTACTAAAAGTACAAAAAAAATTAGCCTGGCATGGTGGCACGCACCTGTAACCCCAGCTACTCTAGAGGGTGAGACAGGAGAAGCTCTTGAACTCAGGAGGTGGAGGTTGTAGTAAGCTAAGATTGCACCATTGCACTCCAGCCTGGGTGACAGAGAGAGACTCCATCTCAAAAAAAAAAAAAATGTAATGTTTAGAATGTAGTTTAAATTGCTATATTCAGGTATTGGAGCTAAATACCCTTTAGTACTTTTTTCTTGTGCTAGTCAAATTCTCCTAGGTGAGTTTTTTAATCTTTGACTTGGAGATTATCCATCTACTTGATGTAATTCTGAGAGCCCAATGGGACAAGAAGTTGAGTTTTCAGAATTCACTTTATGCTGATAGACTTTCACGTAACTCTGAGATTTTAATAAGGATTTCTGTTTGAGGATGTGGTTTCACCCCCATCTCTACTAAAAAGAATTTCACTCTTTCACTTTGAGTTCTGGGGTACACGTGCAGGTTTGTTACATAAATAAATGTGTGTCATGGTGGCTTGCTGCACCTATCAACAGATCACCTAGGTATTAAACCAGGCATGCATTAGGTATTTTTCCTAATGCTCTCCCTCCTCCCACCCCACCCCCTGACAGGCCCCAGCGTGTGATGTTCCCCTCCCTGTGTCCAAGTGTTCTCATTATTCGGCTCCCACTTAAAAGTGAGAACATGCAGTGTTTCATTTCTGTTCCTGCATTAGTTTGCTGAGGATATGTCCCTGCTTCATTAATGTCCCTGCAAAAGACATGATCTCGTTCCTTTTTATGGCTGTGTAGTATTCCATGGTATATATGTAGCACATTTTCTTTATCTAGTCTGTCATTAATTAGGTCAAGTTTTGGCAGTGTTATTCAAAACTTCTATGTGCTTACTGATTTTTTTTTACTAATCAATTACAAAGAGAAGGGTGTTAAAATCTCCACCTTTGAATGTGGATTCATTAATTTTTGCTTTATATATTTTAAAGTTCTATTAATAGGTGCATGCATGCCTGGGACTATTATGTTTTCTTGATTTACTGATTCCCTGTCTGGTTAATCTGGGTGGACTGATATCAGTCCTTTTAATACTTCTCTCCTGTGCTAGTCAAATTCTCCTAGGTGAGTTTTTCAATCTTTGACTTGGAGATTATTTGTCTACCTGATGTAATTCTGAGATCCCAATGCAGCGAGAAGTTGGGTTTTCAGAATTCACTTTATGCTGATAGACTTTCACTTAACTTTGAGATTTAAAAAAGGATTTCTGTTCCTATCTGTGATGAGCGCTTCACAGGGACAGGCCTCTTATCCTCTCAAATAAGCCTCTGTCTTACAGTCTCAGGGACAAACCTGAAGTCTTCTGCAGAGGTGGGAAAGGGACAGTGAGAAGGTCATGTGGTTGCTCTCGCTGATTCTTAAACAATCTTCTTGTTTTAAACTCTACCTTTATCTCTATTTATAAAGGTACTCAGTGTTGCAAATTCAGGATTGTAGGAAGAGGTGATAAAGAAAAAATCAGATTGCTTCTAAGTTTCCAAAATTTTGTTGCAGAGTTGAAGACTGCATGTAAAGGGGATAGTGGCTCAAATGATGGAAAATAAGAGATTATTGACGTTTATAGTTGAGTTGCTGCTGAAATTCTAACATCATAAATTAATTCTTCCTTTGAGTATTCATTTATGCACTTATCGTTAAAAATTATTTCCTCTATTTCCAGAGGATTTAAATCAGCAAATTATTTTTTTTAATTTAAGTATCTCTTTTAAAGTAGATCACCCTGGGAAGTGTAACACATTGACCTTGCATCAGTCATTTACATTATATTGTAAAAAAAAAATTTTTTAATTAGACCTTTCTAACAAACATATGAGAAATCTGCCCACTAAGGCTTGGGAGTGTGGGTAAGGAAATGCAAAAAAGCCAGGGTGGGCCTGCTTCTGAGCTTTGTAAACCTACAGCGTGGGGACCTAGAGCACATGGGGAAAAGAGTGCTATGAGGTCATGGGGAAAGAAGAGAATGGACAAGATGCAGAGTTTTGTGAGAAGTTGGACATAAAGAGAAAAAGGAAAGAATTCAAAGATAATGCTGAAGTTTCTAGAACTTATTTGTTGTGAATACTGTAATACCTGAATAGTTTGAAAGATATATGCAAACGTTTTGAAGTTTACATGAGAATTACAGATTTTCTAAAATGGAAATTTTTCTCTGGGCTCTTAAAGTACAGTACAGATTAATCCTGCTTTCTTATATTGTTGATATGAAGTTATTTGTAAGCTACCAATTTTTTTCTAAAGTGAATTATTTCATAGCAGTTCATCTTATAAATTTATAAATGTTTTATGTTACTTATTGCTTATTATTATTTTTGACTTTTTAGGCTCTCTCTCAAGTAGCTAACATGTTTTGCAGTTAGATGTACTACAAAGTTAATAATTAAGAAAAAGTAATTACTTTGCATTGCCTTAATTTTCTCCTAGAGTATTTATGTTTTATGCTGGCCGTTTTGCTTATACTCAAATAGTGCCGATCTGAATAAAAATTGTAATTAATTTTCTGATTTAAACTATTTTTATTTTCAGAGGTCAGATAGATTATATTTCTATACTTTGAAAAAATTTGTGACTACTACCCAGGGGAGGTTTTTAGAGATGACTTTTGAAAATGCAATTAAATTGGGTGCATGTGTTGCTCATAACACTGGTGGTGTGAGTTCAGCTTACCTGGAGGTAGTCTTCTAGCCTAACAGGTTTTTCCGATGTTACATTTGTTTCTATGGAAACTGGCCTCTCTTGCATTCTCTCTCTCTTTTTATCACTTTAGAAACAGGTTACAGAAGCAATGGCCAGGAGGAAACATAAAATATTCATACAGTCGCTACTTAGGAGCTTCAGCTAACATACTCACAGGTGTATATTTTCCCTTAAAGGTTATGCACACACATGCACAACCCCCCACAGCATGTATTTATATGTTTCTAGCATTCCAGACCACAAAGCTGAAAGAATTCTCTCTGACTTGGCAATGAAACAGTTCAGTGATGATGCAGTAAGATCTGTCAAGGCGTGTGTGGAAGTGGACCCAAACAGCATTAACAGAGCTGAAAGACAATGTTGACTGCTTGGGTACGTTGCAGATCTGGGCCAGGATGAATACACACATTCCATCCATGCTCCTGGTGCCCATTGATTAACAAAGATAGAAACTGATTAAAATCTCAGTTCTCAATCTTTCAGCTCATCAGTTTGCTCATCTGTAAGGTGGGAAAAATAGTAAGATATTTGTGAGATTAAGGACCCAAGTACCCTGCTACTGCAGTTGACAGGTACATGCTGAGGTGATACTAGAATTCTGCACAGGCATGAAGAAGATAGTATCTAGTTTCTATCTTGTCACAGCACTGAGCACAGCTTGCAACAGCAAAGGCAACAGAAACGATAACATCACTTGTAATGCTCTTCAAACAACCATGCTGGAGCCCTTTGTGTGCCCTGAGCTCCATTGTTCTAAAGGAAGGAGAGGAAGGGAGCCACTCTAGTTCCATATCGAGGTGGCAGCAGCAGCTGCAGGGGACTGGGAAAGCACCTCCTCCCAGGCGCAGAAAATGGGGTCTACACTACGTTCTTCCCTAAGTGTTGATTTATATGGTGACTAAAATTAGTTTAAATAAACCAAGCTGCTTTATGTTTGGGTCTTACATTTCATAAAATCCACCTCGAAATGCTACTTTCTTTATGTTATCGTATAAATGCAGATATTTAATATTTGAGCAGTCTATTATTTTAATAAATATTGAGTAACTTATTCATTGTAATTTAAATTGCTATACTGAGGTACTGGAACTAAACATTACATTCTAATTTTAGTACACGAATAGCGCTGCCATCTCCTGGTGTCGGCCTGCTGATTTACAGGTGGAAATACTTGAGCACTGCCAATCCACAGATACACTGGCACCATTCACTGAAGTGACAGACTTGAATATATCACATCTCATTTATTACACCTTCAGCTATGTATAATGAGGAAGTTAAATTATGAATTTGAAGCAAAGCCTACATTTATTTACTAGTTTATATGTATGCTATTTATTAACCTTTTACAATTAAAAAAAGTGTAGATGTACCATCAATCCGATTCTCAAAAATCTGTGTGAGCTCGTGTTTCTGGACTGCTATTTTTAAAATTTTATTTGACAGTGGCAGAAATGGAAGTTCAGAGAGAGCAAAGGATAATTGCCAAAGATTACACTGCAGGCAGGTGGCGGACCTGGGACTTGAATCCAAATCTTGTGATCATATCTCAAGCCCGTATTCACTCTACAAGATTGCCTCTAAACTGGAATTATCATCTGATTTTAAAATATAGCTACAAACATATATGCAACATCTTTCACAAATTTCAGGCCGTGAGTTTGACAAATCCAATTAAGTTTAAATATATACAGTTAGAAAAGACTAATTTCCTGAAAGATCACTTTGCTTATTTATTACATAGTGAAAGTATCACAAATGTGCTGAGGTGCTTTCTAAAATAACCATAGTAAAGGCTTATTAAGCTTACTGTTAACAAGAGAGTCTGTTGTGGTTCCCCTATAGATTATGTGTGTCTTTGGTGAATATGTGACTGCAAGACCTAAGGGTCCTCTGATCCAGAACCATTTACTTAATTTTTCATGGGATCTCAAGTAGTTCCAGGTGACTAGAACTTGAATATCTTGGTCCTGCTTGGCCCCTGCTGGAGGGAAAATGGCTTGTTTACTGCTTGCTACAGTAAACTGTCCTGAGCTGGGTTCCCCAGCTGTAATCACCATCTGGGCCCACTGTTTCACCTCGCAGGACTTGGGGGAAGGGGAATTTGTGCTACTGTTTGATGCTCTTGATTTTTGCTGTCTTGTGAGTAATAAATTGTTCTCTGATCTTGTCAGTGTGTCAGAGTGTCCTGTCTACTCTTGGGATGTGTGCAGTTGTCACAAGTCGATTTGTTTACTTAGTCTTTTCTTTTGGAGTCCTGCTACTCTTTGCTGTTCTCTATGAGATTGAGGGTTCTTCTCTGACACTTTTCTTTATTCCCAGCAATTATTTAGTCACATGGTCACATAGTCTTACTTTACAAATAAGGAAATTGAGAGACTTAATACAAAGTGGAAATTGATGGAGCTGAAGTGCAAACGTGGTTTATGTTCTCTCTTAATCATTACTCTTGAAAGAACGACAGCAACAAAATAGCAAACCTTAAGCTGGATCCTGACTTTTTTGAATAAATTCCAAGAATCACCAGATTTGATGGATGTGACATGCCACTTTATTTGTTTTGAAAGTTGCTACCATTGATCAAATCTGAACTCTAGAATTATTGCAATTGTATTTTCCTCTGGCAGGATTAGAATATACGATTCATTTGTGCAGTATGCTAGCAGCAATACTGGATTTCCTTCAGTGGAGAGGAAAGACTGTGAAGCTAGAATAGAAAGTATGGAAAACACAGTCAGGTCTGTGGCTTCTAGAGGATAAGACTGAAGGATCTTATCCTATCTAGAGGATAGGATTGACAAGACTAACGCCACAAGGAGTTCCTGGAGATTCCATTGAGCTCTAATTCAAGAGCTGGAACCCAGGTACTTGCTATCTAATTGGGGACATAGGCTGTAGAAAGAGGTAGAAAGTTCAAAAATAGAGCAGACATAGTGGGGATATCAGGAAAATATGGGCTTATTTCAACAACTGCAGCATCCAGGTCCTGAGTAATGGAGTTTGTGGAAATCAGGGTCTTATCCAGCTACATGAATTTGGGGCATGCCTTTAATTCCACTAGTGGCTTAGACTAAAAGGGGGTAAGATTACCTAAAAGATCGTGTAAGACAAGCCAAGACTTCAGATAAAAGTGTTTTATTGAGGGAAGTAAAGGGAGAAGAGATCCTGAGGGCAGGGGGAATTGTGGGAATATCACTTACGCTAGCCCCCGGGTTTATCTCAGTGGAATGACGTTCCACCTGCCACTGATACATGGATGGGGGCTCTTGATATGTCATGTTGTGAAGTTACTTTCTCAGTAGTTCAGGGAGTAACACGATTACCTGCTCATTGCTAGGTGTTCATTAGAAGTCTCTGGAATAGAGGCTAGTCCGGTCGCCGAGACTAACTTTCATGGATATTTAAAGAAAAACATCTTTTAAAAATTCTCATGTCATGATTAATCTTAATAATGAAAGACTCCCTAGGACTGTGCATGATTATATGCACTCAACATCAATTTGAAGTGAGAAAGTAGCCTGACATCTACAATGCTTTACCATTTTGATTCGTTTAGCAGAAAATGATTTGCTTAGCTAGTGGAGCACTTCTTTCTCTGTCATAGACATTATTTAGTATTTAGACTCAGCAGGGTGGAGAAACTTTATTGGCCTGGACAAGGAAACTGACTGCATAAACAATTTCTATTTATAGATAAGTATAAATTGAGTCCTTCTTTTCACTTAGTTGTTATATATCCTTCAGCTTAAGTCTTAAAATTTAGGTATTCAAAATTTGATGATGGAGGAGGGGTATATAGTGAGAATTCTTAACTGGAATAACCTTTCTTTTTTTTTGTTTGAGACAGGATCTTGCTCTATCATTCATGCTGGAGTGCAGTGGCACAATCTCAGCTCACTGCAACCACTGTTTCCTGGGCTCAGGTGATCCTCTCACCTCAGCCTCTTGAGCAGCTGAGACTACAGGTGTGTGCTACTACACCTGGCTTTTACTTTTTTGAGTTTTAGTACTGACAGAGTCTTGCTATGTTGGCCAGCCTGGTCTTGAACTCCTGGCCTCAAGTGATCCTCCTGCCTTGACCTCCCAAAATGCTGGGATTACAGGTGTGAGCGACTATGCCCAGACTGGATCAACTTTTAAATAACATATAAACAAAAATTTATATATGTTTTTCATATAAATGTATGGTTTCAGCATTTTTTTGAATTATTAATTATAACTTGTACAAAAATAAAAATCTTAACGTTAATGATGCTGAGATAAATGTTTGCTGAAACTCGTTAAAAGCATTGCCTGCATTTGCTATCTCCAGGTGCAATCCTATTTATTCCTGAACCCGCAGGTCTTCTCCTGCAAGTCCCCTAATGCTTTCCTCATCATAGTCATCAATGAACTTCCTGTTGTACAAATTTATGTTAAGGCAATGGTTGGTGCTCATGTTTATGTGTATTATTATGTAAATTTTATTCACTGTGGAGCCAAGCATGTTCAAATCTACTTTTTCATTTTTTTTTTTGGTCCAAAAGTTTTAATAGTTGCCTTTTTTATTTTCTTAGTTTTTCTTTAAAGGTCTAATTGGTAATTTTTCCAAGATGTTCTGAGATCTGTCAAGTTTCTAGCAATAGTTCTTCCAGATGCTCAAACATTTCAGAGGCACTCAGCTGAATTCTATTTCTAATGTCATCTCTCCTACCATCCTCCAGCCTCCTTCTCCAATCTGGACAAGTTGATTTTGCGCCTGGTTACAACTAGACACCTGAGACCGTCCTTCAGTATTTCTGTGGGCTAGTATTGTGTTTTTAGATCCTGTATCTTCTTTCTCATTTACTCTCTGGTTTGTTAAAGCATACTTGCCAGCACTTCCTAAGCATTATGAAATAAGAAACTTTTTTTCGCACTCAAAAGCAGAGAACAGTACTTATCGCATAGTAGATACTCTAAATATTTTAGTTTTTATTATTTTTAATTGACAAAAATAATTGTATATATTTATGGGGTACAATGTGATGTTTGATATATATATATATATATATATATATATATAAACGTTGTAGAATAATTAAATAAAGTGAACTGCATGATTATCATCTCATCTTACTATTTTTTTGTGATGAGAATATTTAAAACCTACTTTTAGCAATTTTGAGATATAAAATGCATAATAATTAACTATGGTCACCATGCTGTGCAATAGATCACTAACACTTATTTCTCTTGTCTAACTGATATTTTCTATCTTTTGCCTAACACATCTCATTTTTCCAGGCTTTACCCTCACCTCTGGTACCATTCTGCTTCTATGAGTTTGACTTCTTTAGGTTTCACATATAAATGAGAAGATGCAGAATGTGTCTTTTTGTGCCTGCCTAATTTCACTTAACTTAATGTACTCTATGTTCATCCAGGTTGTTCCAAATGACAGAATTTACTTCTTTTTTAAAGCTATATGGTATTCTATCATGTGTATATACATTTTATTTATCCATTGATCCACTGACAGACACTTAGGTTGCTTTCATATCTTGACTATTATGAATAATGACACACTGAAAATGGGAATGTAGATATTTTTTCAACATACAAATTTCAGTTGCTTTGGATGTATACCCATAAGTGGGATTGCAATTCTAGTTTTAGTTTTCTGAAGAATTTCTATACTGTTTTCCATAACAGGTATACTACTTTACATTACCACAAACAGTGTGCTTTGGTTTCCTTTTCTTGCCAACACTTATTATCTTTTCACTTTTTGATAATAGCCATTCAAAAGAGGTGTGAGGTGACAGCTCATTGTGGTTTTAACTTGCATTTCCCTGATGATTAGTGACATTGAGCATTTTTTTGTATATCAGTTGGCCATTCATATGTCTAGTTTTGAGAACTGTCTGTTCATGCCCTTGGTCTTTTTTTTTTTTTTTTGCGTTGAGACAGAGTCTCCCTCTGTTACCCAGGCGGGATAGAGTGTGGTGGTGTGATCGTGTGATCTCGGCTTACTGCAACCCCCACCTCCTGGGTTCAAGAAATTCTTCTGTCTCAGCTTTCCAAGTAGCTGGGACTACAGGTGTACACCTGGCTAATTTTTGTATTTTTAGTATAGACGGAGTTTCGTCATTTTGGCCAGGCTGGTCTTGAACTCCTGACCTCAGATGATCCACTTGCCTCAGCCTCCCAAAGTGCTGGGATTACAGGTGTGAGCCATCGTGCCAGGCCCTTTGTCCATTTTTTAATCAGGTTTTTTTTCTTGCTACTGAGTTGACTTCCTTATATATTTTGGATATTTGCCCCTTACCAGATATATGATTTGTAAATATTTATTTTTCTATTCCATGGGTTGTCTCTTCACTCTGTTAATTATTTTCTTTGCTGTGTAAAAGATTTTTGAAATGAAATTCCATTTGTCTATTTTTGCTTTTTTTTCTTTGCCTGTGCTTTTAAGGTTATATCCAATAAATCATTGCCCAGATAAATGTCATGAAGAATTTTCACCTGTTTTATCCTAGTAGTTTTACAATTTAAGGTCTTATGTTTAAATCTTTAAACTATTTCAAGTAGATTTTTGTATATGGTACAAGATGAGGATCTAATTTCACTTTTATATATGTGGATGTCCAGGTTTTTCAACACCATTTGCTTTGAAAAGACTATCCTTTCACCATTGCATGTTTGTGACACCTTTGTGGGAAATTAATTGACCATAAGTACATGGGTTTATATCTTGGCTTTTATTCTATTCCATTGGATAATGTGTTTGTATATAGAAAACCCTAAAGATTCCACCAAAAAACTGTTAGAATGAATAAATGGATTCAATAAAATTGCAAAATATAAAATCAACATACAAAAATCAGTAGGATTTCTATACATTAACAATTATTGAAAGTGGAGAACAAGAAAGCAATCTCAGTTACAATAGCATTAAAAGAAAGGAGTAAATTTAACTGAAAAAGTACAGGATCTGTATACTGAAAACTATAAAACATTGATGAAAGAAATTGAAAAGGACACAAATTAATAGAAAGATATCTCATTCTCATAGATTGGAAGAATTTAGTTAAAATATCAAATACCACCCAAAGTTATTTACATATTCAATGCACTATCCATCAAAATTTCAATGTCATTTTTCACAGAAATAGAAAAACAATTCTAGAATTTGTATAGAACCACCATAGACCCCAACAGACAAAGCAGTCTTGAGAAAAATGAACAAAGCTGGAGGCACCACATGACCTGATTTTGAAATATACTACAAAGCTGTAGTAATCAAAACAGCATGATGCTAGCAAATAACAGATATATATTATTCATTAAATATTTTAAATTAATGAATTAATAAATGAGGAAATTAGAGAATGTATAAGGAATAAATTTTCTGAGACTACACATTTCTAGTTTCTTACTTTTACTATTACCTTTACATTATGGTTTGGTGAGGTATGCGATCCTAGGTTGAAAATAATTTTCTTTCTCAATTTTAAACTTATGAATTTTGCTCAACTGTTTTCTCGCATCTGGTATTAATTAGGGAGAAGACTGATGTTATTTTATTTCTTTCTTTTTCCCTTGTTCTTTCAAGAAACATTTAAATTATTTTCTTTCTTTTAAATGTCATGATGATATCTTGGTGTGGTTATTTTTATTATCTTTTTGTGTATTTCATGGGCCTTTTCTTATAATGTTAGGTCCTTCAGTTCTGAAAAAAAATCCTTGTATTATTCAATACTTTTCCTTTTTATTGGACCAGGATTACTATTGTCATTTTCTTTTTCCTCATTTCTTCTTTCCCTCCCTGCCTCCCTCCCTCCTTCTCTCCATCCCTCCTTTCCTTTCCTTTCCTTTTAGCTCTATTGCTCATTTGTCTTTTTCCCCTAATTTCCAGGAGATTTACTCACATTTGCCTTTTAAATCTTTGATAACATTTTTATTTTTATCGTATTTTTAATTGCAAGAATTCTTATTCTCAAGTTAGCTTATTTTCATGCATCCTATTCCTATTTTATAGATATGATATCTTCTGTTATCTCTGAGGAATTTATTTATAGTTTTCTCACAAAGATTTATTCTATCTGAATTTTTTTCTGAATATCGTTTTATAGTTTGTTTTGCTTTGGTCTCTATCTTTCACGTGGAAGTTTTTAACAAACATATAATGCTGAATTTGGCCATCCATTCATATTTATTGCAAAACACTAAAGCATTGGTTGAAAATTGTGTGGATGAGCAATGCTTTTGATTAGTAGTATACTCTAGAAAGATCAAGGTGTAAGTCAATCATTTGAGTAAGGATCTTCAGATGTCAGCATGCGGGAATATTTTCCACGTAACTGTTCATTTCTTTAGAGACGAATCATCCAGTTTGAAGCTTGCTTGGGAAGGTGGGAGTTGTATCAACTAATTGCAGTATTCTACCAAAAACGATGAATGAGGAGCCTGAGGGTCTTATAGGTCAGACTTCACATGCCCCCCCCCTTTTTTTTTGAGACTTACACATCCAACTTGCCCCCCTCCACCACTGTAGCTCATATTTGTGTTATTTATCCAAAATATAGTCCCCAATCTTTTCTATGGAAGGGATTAACTGATGGCTGTACATAGAGAAAGGGTATAGGGAGGACAAATGACCTATGTACATGCTTTCTACAAGGTCACTTGTTTTATTTGTGTAATCTACCCCTATGGACTAAAGTACCTACAGTCTTCAAGAGCTAAGCCTTTTCAGGATTTCTTCTTTTTAGGCTTATCCCTCAGTAGGTTCATAGATTGTAAATCTTGTTTTTATTTTTTTTGTATTTTAAATTTACTAATATAGCTACCACTCTAGTATCTACTCTTTTACAAAATGATTTTAAAATATTCATCAACTATTACGTATTCTTCTATTTTCCTTGTCTTTGTAGGTAATTATTTTTTATTTTTATTTTTTTGCTTTTCTACATTTGCTTTACTAGAGTTTTGCGGGGAGAGAAGTTAAATTCATGTAGTCAAGTGATTATGTTTAACTGGATGTTTTCCTTTCCTATTCAAATGAAGTAGGTGAAACAAGGAGTGATCAATACGTGTAGGACACCTGTCCTATACTGAGGGGTTAAAATGTGTTGCAGAATCAGAAACTTGTTGCTGTCACTATGTGTATGTGATTCATAGGTACAACTATAGCCGGATAGCTGTTTCTGTGGTGAAGGTACTGCTAGCCACCAGAAAACAGGGTCTGCTTTGGGTATTTGGATATGAGAATAGCACTTAAAGCTATTTGGAATTTAGGCAAAAAGATTGGCAGAAATGTTCTCTTCTTCTAGATTTTTTTCCCAAAACATCATGGAGAAATATTTGCTGTGATTTATGGAACAGTGAGAGGTCAAAGAGGAGGAAGAGTGATCAAATGCCAAAAAAGGAAGAACCCAAACCACCCTTCAAAAAAAAAAAAAACAAACTCTAAGGAAACTTCATTTTTTTTAGCATGTTTTTGACATATTTTAAAATGCCTTTAGAATGGAAAGTGGCATTAGAGTTCCTACAGTGGGTAGTTATTCTAGGGGAATGAACACTAATCCATTACACAGTTTTGGTGCAAATGTTGAGAGTAGTTAGTAGAGGCACTATTACGTAGGCCTAAAAGAAAAGTGGTGTTTTGAGACTATAAAAAGACAAAAACTACAAGAAAACCTTATGCTAAATATGTTGCTTGCTTTAAATGATTTTTTATTGAATCAGGTCAAATGTACTGTTGTTTATGTTTTAAAAATATTATAGCTATTGCTAGCATACTGTCAGGCAGTGAAATTTGCCAGAAAGGGAGGCTAAATATTTCTTAACTGCGTAGTTCAGAATTGGGAAGAGGCTGCCTCATTTAACCCATTGGTATCATTAATAATCTTGTATTCTAAGGTGTGAAAACTCTTTATTGGCTTAGAAATTTTAAATTGTTATATGTAATGCTTGTTATTTAATCATAATTAAATTTACATTTTTGTAGATAAAATATTTACATCCTGTTTTTGTCATATTATGTAGGCATGTTTTTATTTGTTATATTGTGTATGCATGTTTTTGTTATATTGTGCATGCATGTTTTGGTTATTTGTGTATGCATTTTTGTGTTTATGTGTGGGTGTGCAGTTCATGCATTCTGAAATTGTTGCCTGTACTGTTTAAATATGATACTGATGTTGTATTTAACGGTGACTTTAAATTTTAGCTGAGGTTTCAGTATCTTTTAATGGAATTAATTAACACATAATCAGATAATTAGAAAAAAATTTAAAAATAGATCTGTACCATGCTAAGTATAATCTAGCAACATATATGTGTTTAAAAATAATCCTGATTTCTTTTTAAGACAAGAGGATAGTGAAGATGTTTCTACACAATCTCTAGACGAAGAGCTGTCTCAAAAAGAAGAGCTCAGATTTAAACATGAGGTATTATCAGAAAGGAACCAGCTTGGAACCTATGTAAAGGTTCTTGGGGTGGGAGGGGAGGAGAAAAATCCAGAAGGAAAGAAACATGGTAAACCAAAGACAAAGGAAGACTAAACCAAGGACAACTGTGTCAAGAATAAAATGAAAGCTAATAAACACTTGTCCTTGAAAACCAAGAGATAAAAAAGAAGTCCGAGAAGCTGTCTGAGAAGAGACTCAAGAAATCTCAAGAAAGAGACATAAGAGAAGAGGAAGAAAACTGAGGTAGCAATGCTTATAAAGGATAAATGTAATATCTCAACAGAAATACATTCACATTAGAGAAAAGGGGCTGGGAGGATAGTCAATATTTACCCCAGTGGAAGAGTAAAGAAACTTACCTGCAATACATTCTGACAGGAAAATCTCAAATGGTCCGAATTTAAATTTCTTGGTGGACTTGGATAGCCAAAGAGCCCCAAAGACTCTTCCCGGAACCTCTATTCCCACGACATTATTCTAACACTTAGGTAGAGCCTTAGAAAAGGTAAATGACATGGGGTGAAAATAGTTCATGTCAGTAGGAGATGAGTCAGAGAAAGAAAGAAGTTTGGGAACAAAAATCAGAAAGTGTATTTTAAAAATGTTAAATATGAGATAGTTATACATATGCAAGTAAAGACATCAATGAAGTAGGAAGTTATATATTTGAGTCTAAAATTCTAGGGAGAAGTGAGGACTGGAGATGAAGCCACAGAACACTTAGAAATAATAAAAATAAGAAAGAACATTTATGTGCTGCTTGCTAAATGTCACACAGTATTTTAAATATTGTATCTACATTTGTTCATTTAAAACCCATAACAACCCTAAATTATTATACTTATTGTACAGATAAGAAAACTGAGGCACACAGTAGGTGGTGCTGTAATTTGAATACTTGTCAGTCTGACCTCAAAGACTCTTTCACCACTCTAGAATTCTGAAAAATATTGTGATATTTGAGTGGCACACTGAATGGCAAGAAGAGAGCAGTGGCTATGCCAGGTACAAAGAAATCACTATACGTCCTGGTTTATTATTTATTTTGAATTAAGAAAAAAAACCTTGCATGATTGACTATAAAAAGGGTTTTCTGGTGTTTTGTTTTTGTTTTTTAAATGTCGGTATAAGTAGGTATACTTCATCGGCACTTGCCTCCACAAAGATTACTGTGGAGGTGGGAACATCTGAACAAACAACTGTTCCTAAATCATATGTATTGTGAGAAAACAGCTTGTTCCAAGAAATCTTGCTTATACTATGTCAACAATTTTTAAACATGCAAGTAAGAAAAAAGAGAAAAACAAAAATAGCTTAAGTTTGGCTTTAGGGTCTCAGAGTGGATTTTTGAGAAACTGGGACTTCAGGGCACAATCAAATAGACAACCATTTCTTTCTCTTCTGAATCCCCTCAGATTTTCCTCAGTGTCTCATTTACTTATTTTATTTATTTTTATTCACAAGAGATAGAACACACTGTACACATTCAATTATTCTACATCTATGAAACACCTGTTGTGTTAGAACTGCTTATAAAGAGTTTACAGTTTAGTGTGTAGTAAACATTCAATGCCTCATTTATCAAATTGATTCATCATACAAACTGTATGATTAAGTAATACATTGGTCATACAGATCAAGGATCTTTAAGTAGTTTCAAAAAGGAGAGACAAGGTTAGCCATTTTAAAAAATGTATGGTCTGGATAAAGAAAATGTGACATATATACACCATGGAATACTATGCAGCCATAAAAAAGGATGAGTTTATGTCCTTTGTAGGGACATGGATGAAGCTGGAAACCATCATACTCAGCAAACCAACACAAGAACAGAAAAGCAAACACTGCATGTTCTCACTCATAAGTGGGTGTTGAACAATAGAACACATAGACACAGGAAGGAGAACATCGTACACTGGGGCCTATCGGGGGGTGGGGGGACTAGGGGAGGGATAGCAGGGGTGGAGGGATTGGGAAGGGCTAACATTAGGAGAAATACCTAACGTAGATGATAGGGGGATGGATGCAGTAAACCACCATGGCACGTGTATACCTATGTAACAAACCTGTACGTTCTGCACATGTAGCACAGAACTTAAAGTATAAAAAAAGTACTAACTCTAGCGATGTCAGAAGACTAATTATTTAATTCATCCATTCAAAGGTGTTTAACAAGTGTCCAACCTATGTGGTGGGATAATGTGCGATCATCCTGAGGGATGAAAAAGTTAACAGAACACAGCTGTTCCCTGCTCTCAGTGCCTCCCTGACACCTGCCAGTTGCATGACTGAGTAAATACCTTCAGGTTCTTTCCAGCTCTAAAATTGTATAAAGGAAGATTGAGATTTAACCTTGAAGAACAAAGGGAATTTTTTTTTTAAAAGAGTGAATATTTTTGAGAAAGGGAGCTAAAAATAAACTCTGTGTCTGTCTATCTCTATCTATCTGTCTATCTATCATCTATCTATCTATCTATCTGCCTATCATCTGTCTATATATCTATCTAACAGATTTTCCTAGAGAAGTAGTAGACTATAAGAATTGGTAGGTCAAATTGTGAAGAATTTTGGAGCTGGTATGACAGAGACTGATCATTAGCCCCCAGGAATTATTCTCAACCTCTTTTACCTACTTAGAAAAGGTACACACACAATTTTAGCGGGGCCCAGGGACTCCCAGCCAGAGACTACATGCTTCAGTCTCTCTTGCAGCAAGGTGATTTATTAGGTTGGTGCAAAAGTAATTGTGGTTTTTGCCATTGAAAGTAATGACAAAAACCACTGTTACTTTTGCACCAACCTAATAGTTTGGGCCAATTGTCTGATCATAAATAATGGATGCCAGTTATGTCATCTTCTTAAAGGTAAAGCTTCTTATCTTTGACTTCCTCCCTGCTACTCCTACTTCTGGTGGGAAATTGTGATAATTAGAACAACCTTGAAAGCCATGTATTAAAGATGAAAATCCACTTCTCCAAATACAGATTGCTTCTATCTATACTGTTTATTACATGAGATAAATTCACACGTTGTGTAACTGCTTAGTGTTGGCTTTTTCATTCCATATAATTCCCTGGAGATTCAATCAAGTTGTTGGGGGTCTCAATAATTCATTTCTTTTCGTTGCTGAATGATATTCTGTGATATGATTATATAACAGTTTGTTTAATCATTCACCCATTGAAGGACACCTGAGTTATTCCTAGTTTTTGGCTATTAGTAATAAAGAAGCTATGAATATATACGTACCATTTTTGCTGTGGGCAGATAAGTTTTCATTCTTGTGGGATAAATGTCCAAGAGTGCAATTGTTGGGTTGTATGGTTAAGTGTATGTTTAGTTTTTAAAATAAATGGTCAATCTGTTTTTCAGAGTGGTTGTACCCTTTATATCCCCACCAGCAATATATGAGTGATTCAGTTTCTCCACATTATTACTAGTATTTTGTTATTACTATTTTTAGTGTTAATCATTCTGAGACATGACTAGTGATACTTCATCGTGGTTATGATTAGCATTTTCCAAATGACTAATGATGCAGAATGTCTATTCATGTGTTTATTTGCCAGCTGCACATGCTTTTTGGTGAAACTTCTGTACATATATTTGCTCATTTTTATTTTACCTCTTTACTATTTACTCTTTTTTCTACTGTAGAGTTTTGAGAATTCTTTTTATATTCTAGATTTGATATTAAAAGCATGGCTCATAAAGGGAAAAGTTAAACTGGAACCAGTTTGGACCAGTTGGGTGGATTATAGATGATGGATGTCACATCTATATCATCTTTTTAAAGACAAAGAGGCTTATCCTTGACTTCCTCTCTCTCACTCTTATAAGGAAGTAGGCAGGTATAAATACCCTGAGGTGATTAATAGTAAATGGGAGTTTATGCAAATGCAATTTTCATATTTTCCCTTCTTCAAACTCATTCATCTAATTGTCAATTGTACCATTTTGAAAATGCAACTTTAGAATTTAGATACATTTTTCTCATAGGCAATGACTGAGAATCTTAAGGTAGGGGAGTAAAGGAGATAAAATGGGCACTTAAGTTTGTAAAGCAGATTTGGTGGCAGAACCATAGTTTCACTTGTCATTAACTGTAGTGCACAAATACACAAAATTAGGTACTTTCTTTGGCTAACAATTGTTTGGACAGTGAAATAAAAGTCACTGTTATATCAATGGTACATCTAAATATTCTTTCAATTTGAAAGCATGGTCACTAGGTATCTTCTATAAATAGATCTTATCTGCAATCTGTATACTATTACTGAAATATACACTTTCTTCAAATTGAAGCATTTGATCCTAGAGCATTTTACAATCTTTTTACAGAATACAGGCAGAAACATATTTAACCAGAGGAAATGAAATATCCAGTCACAAAAGGCCATTGCCTATTTTCCAAGTCATGGTTGTTGTTTTTTAGATTAAACCAATTCAATTCCTTTTGATTTTTTCAATTATATTATTTTAATTAATCTCTGAATCATGCACACATTTGCATATTCCTTTTGACCTGTAATATGAAATTATCCATAGACATCAAGTAAAGACCTTTGAAAGACAGAAATGACAGGGACCGTAATGATCACTTCCTAGGTATATAATAACCAAGAATCTACTCACCTGTTGCCTCATGAGAAAGGTACTGGGACCAGGGGTACATGTATACAGGTCATCTGTTTTGATATGTTATGTGGTGAAATGGTGGATGTAGACTTTCAGCAACCCCAGTTGGCTTGCTTCTATTAATCTTGAGGTCAAAGATGACAATACTAATTAGTTATTTTAGATCATCAAGTTATTGCCTACTTTCTTATCAGTTGTTGCTCATTTGATAAAATACATAATGATAATCCATAGAAACTGAGAAAGGACTTTTTTGAGGACATCCTTTAGCAAGGAAAATATGTCTGAATGTCTCCATTTTAGAAATGAAAAAATCAAGACCTAGAAAAGTTTAATTTCAAGACCTAGAGAAGCTATATTTCATCCACTATATAAGATACACAGTATTTTTTTCACGTTATCTTCTCTAAAATTAGGATGCTTCCTACAATCAATAGTATCTTACATTGGCTGTTGGCCAGGTAGCAACTGTGATGTTATTGCCTGGTATGTATGAGCTTGGTTGGACAGCTACATCAACTTGGTGGTATTACTGGATATTTGTAACTTCACATTTCATTCAACTAACTGCTTAAGGACCATTTGAGTAAATCATAAGTTCTGGTTGTGGTCTAAAAACTTGTGCTAATACCTTCTAGTGAGATGTACAAATCATCAGCAGCAAAATTCACATAATGAGTCTTAATGGCTTGGAAGAATATCCTGGAGTTAATGGTGAAGCATTCTCTTGAGAAAAGCTGAAACAGCAATGGCCACGATGCCACAAAGGGTGCTACTATTTGGGAAAATAAGTACATCAACTACTCTTAGCCAAGTCCTTCTATTTTGTTTTTTATGTACTGTAAGATTGATATGCAAAAACATGTTTAAAGTGTAAAAGAGCTCCTTTAATAAGCATACAATAAAATTTTAAACAAAAAGCATGTCATAGATTGACAGACTTTTCTTTTAGTTGCAATCCTCTCCTAAACGATTATGAATTTAATCAGTTCTGATTTATTATTATTTCCTCAGTTATTTTCCTGTAAGCCAAGCTATTGTCTATTCAGACGATGAAGTAAAAACCAAAATATTCCAATTTTGATGAAGAAACCTAATCTTTATTTCTATGATTTTAGCACAATATACTCACACAATAGCTTTTATCTGTACTTAACAAAATACATTTATAGCACTTTACAAACTTTATCAGTTTGGAAAACATTGCATAACATTTTATTAAACACAATACTTAATATATACTATATATATATTCATAATTTTATTTACTTTAAAAAGATAATTAACTCTCTTTATTCAATACTTGGTTTTATCAGTAAAGCACAGCCTAACAAAGGAAGAAGTGCTCCCATTAGCAAGTAAGAGAAATAGAACACTAAGAAGAGATACCACCTGTTAGTCTGATTTATTTTAAATTAAGGTACCAGTGGAATGTAAACAAATTTTTTTGTAATTTTTTTTACAAAAGACATGTTATCAAATATACATGCAGAGGTCTGAGTTCTAGTGTCTATCATTATATGTTCTTAACAATGTGTTACAATTTGTTAAGTCATTAAAAACTGTAGCCTTTGGCACTTTGAGTAGAAAAAGAATATATCAATATTTATGTAAAGAAAAAAAAACTTCAATGACTAGAGAAGTACCTTAAAATCTTTAGTTAAGAAATAGATTAGGAAATATCATACTGCACCTGAAATGCTGCAGCAGGGTTTTTTTTGTCTGTTTTTGTTCTTCAGAGTACTAAAACCAGCCCACCTTTCCCTCTAGAAACTGGCAAAAACCAGTAGGAGTGTCATGATGGTGGCGGTGGTGAGAAGTGGGGAAGGCAACATTTTATTCCCACTCCCCTCTCTGAGAAGGAAATTGCCAGAAGGGATATGGTTGAGTCCATGTTTTATTGCCAGAGTTTTCAATTCTGCTGGTTTCAGCTAAATTCCTAATGCCTTAGAAGGTTGGTTTTTCTAGAAAGCTCTGCCCTTTTCATGTAGAAATTGATAATGATGTGATACTATTCATCTGTAAACAACTCCTTCTGTTCTTATTGGAAAGTGAGCTAAGATGAGATCAACCATCTCTGCTGTTTCCTTTTATTCCCTTGGCAATCATCAAGTATATATCAGAATTCTTAAGAAATGGTGCAAAAAGGCTTAATACTAAGTTCCAACAACTGAATATGTCTTCATACTTTAAGTTGGAAAACACGCCAAAATATTTTTTTTATCTTGTTATTATCAATGGTATTGGTTTCCTTTGATTTAGGCTCAAGGCTTGATTCAGGTTAGGTAGCAAAAATGGTTGTTTGCATGTTAAACTAAAACTGCAGCTATTCAGGTATTTTGAAGAAAATTATTCTTAATTTATACCATGAGATACTTTGAGTCACCAATATGCATTTTTTTCAGATTCTTCCTCTTGGTGTCCAATTATCAAAAATATTTTAGAGACAAAGGTCAAACTTGACTAGTGTGGCTCTAGTTTACTGGTCATCAGGATATCAAAAAAAACTTAATAATGTAGAGCCAAATGGGACTTTTAGATTACTTGTTAAGACGGCAACCTACGCCAGCTGGTTGTAGACATCTAAAGGCAAACTTGACCAACATTTCTGGCAATGTAACCCACAATGTCAAGTTTTGGCTCAGATTTCTTGTTTGCAAATTCACAGCAGTATATTTTGCTCAAGGAATGTCAATTGTCATTTTTGCCTTTAAAATAGAAGAACATATCTATAACATCAAAAAAAATTAATCAATAAGTAAAGGAGAAGCCATAGAAAGCAAAATATGATCACAACAATTTCAAAAGATTCTCTAAAATGATATATTTATAAAATTATGCAAATGTACTCACTAAAATAAACATTCATTAGCAGTACCTATACTTAAAAAGAAAGCAGCAGAAAAACTATGCAGAAAAGTACTAGCTATCCCTTTCACTGAAAATATTCCTACACAATTTTTGATGTTGAAGAAAGCATAATTTTGAAGAAACGCACAAAAACCTTTTCAGTTTTTGACTGTGACAGAGCCACTACAGAGAAGCTGCGGGGTGTCCTATTCTAACACAAAGCAGCCAGCATCGTCTTAATAAAGTAGCATTTCTTTTACAAGGAATTGCACACCACTATTTCACAGCTAAATAGAGTTTGAGAGTTTACATGGTATATGTACTATAATAATCAGCACCACCCGTATTGAGCTGTAGGTGCAGATTCTGCAAAATGAATATATAATACTGCATGGCCTCTGCTGTAGGGAAAACGTGTGTGTTCTGGATTCCCACAGCTCACTACAAAGAAAAAATCCCCAAAGTTGGCACATTCAGGAAGTAAAATAGTATACATTTGAAGAAAATCACTTCCTTTTGATACTGCCCTCTACAAAACCTTTTGAGTTTGATGACGGGTCTTAAGAAAACGCTTCACATCATCACATTAGTTAGGTTCTTGCATTGTGCTTTTCCCTCTCCTTGATGTGAAATCTACAAGTCTGAGTATAGCAGTTCTAAGAAGGTACAGAGTTCTGAGCTGATGGTAGACAATCTAGTTTGGTGAGACTTCCCAATTCACTGGAACAGAGCACAGGTAGAATCAACACATGGTCTTTTGGGAGTAGCCCAAATGATGGAATGGACATCTCTCAATCCTTATAAGCCCGTGTGGGGGAGGTTCCTTTGTAGAAGATATTTCTAGTGTTTTCAGGGCTGTTGCTTCTTTCAGGGATTAGAATGATGTTGCCCTTTCTCCGCAGGGTGGAGTCGCGGGAAGAAGAAATGGACAGCGTCTCTGAGCCAATTTCGCTGCCCTCTACTGGGGTGACGCGGATGGTGGTGATTCCGTGGTGGTGATGCTCATTGCTATCTATGTTGCTTCTCTTGCGATCTCCAGAACCAAAGCTGTCCTTCAGAGACTCACAGCTCTCTGAGTCCCTGTTGAGATCGTTGAGCTCATAAGTTTGGCGAAGGCTGCCCTTTTCAGGGGCTTTCCACTTCCAGGAGCCACTGCCTTCCCCTTCAGTGGACGGGATCTGTATGACGGGCCTGTTGTTCTCTGGGTGAGCCTCAACTCTCACTATCCCACTGGGCTCATGGTCTGTCAAGGTTTTATAGCGGATGGAGCCAGTACAGGAGACCGTGCTGCCTTCAGTGTTCTTGGGGCTGCTCTGGAGGACGCCCTGCTGCTTGGACATGGCTATGACTTGCATGATTCGGGGCTGGCTATTGCTTCTGTTACAGGCCACAGTCTTCTCAGCAGCTTTTAACCACTTGGCCCGAGCAGAGCTGCTTTTGGGGGAGGTGCTGATGTTTTCCTGAGTCTCCTCAGGGATGTGCACCAACTGTGAGGACCCGGGGCGGGACTGAATGGACACTCTTGGCCCTCCAGGCATGCTGTTGTTACAACCGGGGACAGCGCCAGGCTGGATCTTGAGGTACTGATTGCCAGGACCATGGTGGTCTCCATTCACCCCTACCCTCGATGGCTCTGAGCTTGACCTCATCTCTATGGATCTGGGTGGCGACTGTCCAGGCTCAGGCTCTATAACTTGCAAGGACAGCTTCCGACTTTCATTCTTATTCTTCCACTGGGTGAGGAGCTGCTTTGATCGAGCGGAATCCATAGAGGCGTGAATGCTCGCGTTTCTTCTGACGGGGTCTTCTACAGATGGGGTGTTGGCTCGAGGCAAGGTATTGCTGAAGGTGACCATGTTCTCTTTCCCCATGGGGCTCCGTGGAGTAATGATTTCTACGTCAGCATTTGCCCTTTTGAGATTTGTCAACGAGCTAGCATCTCTGTGGTTGCGGTTGAGGATGCCTTCTGTATGAGCAATTCCGTCACTGCTGCTACCATTTTTAGCAGATAAAACTCGGTTGGGATCTTGACTGAGGTCTGCCAGAGACCTGAGGGCTTCTCTGTGATGAAACATACTCTCATCACTAGGCAGGAAATTCCCCACAGCATACAAGCCCTAGTGTTTGAGAGAAAACAATAGATATCATGCACTAGAAGACAGTCGCTAGGGTTGTTTTAGAGTATCCACTGAACTACATACATAGGTATAGGCTTCCTGTACACCATTGACTAATACAAATAACAAAACATGAAAACTACATTTTTGCAGGGAAATAGTTTGTAAGTTATATCATAAATCACTTCATGAATTGCTCAGCAATGTGAACCTCATTCTTTTCTCCACCTTACTAGGTGTTTTTGTCAATCTTATCCTGTGTATATTTTCAGAAGAAAAAGCAGACAAGAGAGAAATAAGGACATTTTTTCCCCTGCTTTTCAAAGCAATTCATTTTTCTGGATTTAGGAACTTCTTGTTGAGTGACATCTCAAATGGCCTAAATGATTTATTTTACCTTCCATTTTCAATCATATGAGGAAAGCAGAAGAGGTGTACAAAATATACAACAATATTTCATTCATAAAAGATGATATCAGGTTTTGAAATAAGGCCATAGACAGATATTGTTACTACTCATACTGAGAACTGCCTTGTGTGTTCAGCATTGTACAGGGTACTCTCGGAAGAGAGGGCAGAAATCATCACCAGATTGGGGCACCTAGATTCTTTCCTGATTTAAACTTGGCCATACACTGGGAAATACTATTTGATCAATTTAGTGTCATTGCACTAAATTTGAGCCAGATTTTATTTAATTTTGTCTTCATACACAGTGTATCAATTTTTTGTTGTTTTAGATTTGGAAAGCAAAAATTTCAGACTCAAAATCATTACTTTGCACATAGAAGATCTAATCCCTGCTGGACTTTCAGTTTTGAGATACTTGGTTTAGAGATAAAATCAAGCAGCAGACACCTATTTCTGTGCTAATTTCAAAAGGAGGTAGCCACTGTCTACTTTTCAAGTCAAAACAAAAAAAAATTATTGATTTTCTGGAATGCTTGGCAATGAACAAAGCATTGACTTAGAACTAAAAATTGTTCAATTTTAGGGCAAGAGTACAGACACAAATGAAATAAAGTCAAGCTCCTCTCTCTTCAAGTATTTTAATTCCTGGTTGAAATCTTCTAAATAATACCTGTCTATGCCCTCACCAGAATGAGCAATCCTACCTCATATTCTATTAATAATTATGCCTAAATTTATAAGTTGGGTCAAATCCTCCACTAAACTATAAGCTCTCCATACAAGTACAGCCATGTGTCACTTAATGACAGAGATATATTCTAAGAAATGCATTGACAGGTGATTTTGTCATTGTGTGAACATCATAAAATTCACTTACACAAATCTAGATTGTATAGCCTATCACACACCTAGGCTATATGGTATAGCCTATTGCCCTTAAGCTACAAAATCCTATAGCATGTTACTATACTGAATACTCTAGGGAGTCGTAACACAATGGTAAGCACTTGCATATCTAAACATAGAAAACGTATAGAAAAAATTCAGTACTATAATCTTATGGAATCATCATGGTATTATATGTGTGGTCCATGGTTGACCAAAACATCATTATGTGACACATGACTGTAGTTGTTTAATTCTTGTTATGATATGAGAGTTAATATCTTTATTTTGTAGGTGAAAAACAGGCTTTTGAGAGGCTGTGTAACTTGGCTAAGCACAGGAAAATTGAGATTCATAACCAAATCCTTTGGGTTACAAATCCCATGCTAATTCCAGGACATCATGAAATGACACACATGCAAAAACAATTCATAAATTAGAGAGTGGCATTTCTAGTCTTCTTTATTTCTTCTGCAATGCACATTGCCAACTAACACTCCCTTGGGCAACCTAGGCTTATGCACAATTCCTGGCACGCCAACTTCAATTTGATCCCTTTTTCCTGCACTGAAGAATGCATGTGAGTAAGAATAACTTTTAAAGTGACAATCTTGACTGTGCCAGTTTATGAAAATAAAAACCTTATAAAATCATAGCACACTTCAGTACTTTAACTGTATTTTGGTAGTCATTTTCTTGTAATACCTTTCCAAGGGTGCTAAGACCACATGATTGAGAACTGTAGCTACAGATAATTAATTTTTATTTCTGTCGGCTCTTCTCAATTTCTTTCATTGTTGCCTTTTCCTCTGCATGTCACTTGTTTATTAATATTCCCTAGCTCCCTTTTATTTTTATGACCTGGCAATTTTATATACCCCAAGTAACTACAATGGTACTTCCATTAAATAATGTCCTTCTCTAGTACTGATTGCTCTTTTGAACTCCAGAAGCAACTACTCAACTACTTATTGATTCAATTGATCCCCTCAACTCCCCTTACCCCCA
Organism: Cacajao melanocephalus; assembly: GCA_963573385.1. Lineage (NCBI taxonomy): Eukaryota > Metazoa > Chordata > Mammalia > Primates > Pitheciidae > Cacajao > Cacajao melanocephalus. The sequence goes on along the minus strand of CAUYLG010027676.1, from coordinate 42,247 downwards.
TCAATCTGCTTCATCTTCCAACAACCTGGTCTGCTAATGAAGTCATCATTTGTCCAGTGTTCCATGCTGGAAACCTGGCCATTATGTCTCATTCCTCCTGTTCGCCACCTTCCACTTCCACTTGCTCTTTCAGATGCCGGTCTCTTTGCATGTATAGTTTCTTCCTGAATGTCCTCCCTCCTTTCCTTACCCCATGAAACTCTCATTAAAAACAACAACAACAACACACACATCACTTCTGTGAAATCTTTTCTAACTTCCTTAGGCAGTTTGCTATTCCTGAAACACTTTGTTCATACCCTGCTCTATCATTTAACATGTTGTAACCATTTATATTTATGTTAGTCTTTACATTGTATACTTCTAAAGAATACATCTCATTTTTCAGTGTTTTAATGTTCAGCACAATCCCTGGCACAGATTAGATATTGAATAAATGTAAAATGAATGAATGCACGCATGCATGACAAAATGAAATGGACAATCTCAATTTCCTTATGCTGAGGATATTTCCCTTAGAGGGAGATCAGGCTTAAAAAAAAGAGTAGTGTTAAAGAAGTCGGTATTAGTTGGATCACAGTTACACTCAGGTGCTAAATTGGTGGTGTTGGGCAATTTTACTAAATTTTTGCTTTCACTAACCTTACTTTCAGCAACAATCACTTTTTTCATCTGTAACATTATAATTATACTATTAATAATAGTCCCCGCCCATCTCTGGTTTGCTTGGCATAAAGATAAAATTCAAAAATCTTTCTGAAATTACAATTTCTAGCTCATAGTAAGAGTTCAATAAATGATTTTATTGAAAGTGGGATATGTGTTTTGGCATAGAATGGAGATGCAGCCAGAGATTTTCTCATGAACATAAAATATATTGCAAGTAAGCTATTACAGTGCAAAATATTCAATGCATGTTTTCCATTTTAAGCTTTGGTTTATAAAATAATAATAAATTATTTACCAAGTACAGCGCAATTCCTCCTCCTATTAAAAAGCCACAATAGACATCAACTGGGTGGTTTTTATATTGAGTTATCCGTGTTAGCCCGCAGATTATTCCACAGATGATAAATGTGAAGACCAAGAGAGGTTTCAGAAGCTTAGAGGAATCCGTTAATGTGGAATTGAAGTACATCTTAAAAATGGAAGAAGTGGGTTAAGTATGTTAGAAAGGCCATTTTATTAGTAAATTATAATCAAATAAAAAGTTAAAAGTCTGATACAATTGACTTCTATTTTACTTCTTATGGCTATGTTCTATACCAGCCAAGAAGGGAAATGCATGATGAAATTTATCAAATAAATAACAGATCTGTCATTTAATTACATGAAAGTTGGAAAAACACCAAGGCAGTAGTTCACCACTTAACTGCTTAGCCTCCACGTTAATTGTCACATAATTTCAGTTCATTCTTCTCAGGAAAGACTTCACGACTATTGTATAAATTAGATGCAATGACTATTTATTGTACATCATTTCCAAATTTACAGTGCCCTAAAATTTATTGTCACAGAAATACTAAAGTAGCATGTGTGTGTGTGTGTGAGAGAGAGAGAGAGAGAGAGAGTTTGTGTGTGTGCGTGCATGTTGTATGTATTTGTGGGTACTTAGTATGATTGTTTCAGGTTTGGTAACATTCCTGTAATTCAGAATATCCTTCCATGAAGTATAATGTTAAAGGGATACCAGAATAAATAAACACTATTATAATTGTGTAGAAAGATTCTTTTACTGTGCTATTTTTATAGTAGTGTTTGATTTCTGCTTTGGATGCCATTGTACTGAAAGACCGCAGTGCTAAATTTACCATTCTGTTATTACATGGCTGTATTATCTAGTTAGTCACCTGGAGATAACATTCATTCCTCAGATTTTCTGTAGAACACAACTTAACAAAAAAGAACCAGTTACTTACCGAAACGTACACAGCTGCAAAGGCAGCAAGGGTTGCATGTTGAGAAGGGAAGGACTTTCTGCCAAAAGAAGATAGTCAAATTATGCCTTGTAGTTCAGATACACTGCTAGCAATCATCTCAAAGGCACTGAGTGGTTAAAATGTTCAAGTTAAAAGTCACAAGGCAATAAGCAATAATTTTACTTTCTGTTCAGCTTTCTGGTGAAAGACCTGAGTGGTAAAATAAATACTGCTAATCACCATTAATATTAACAAGTAGTGGTGATGTACCTGCCAGTATAAAGAACTGCTAGCTTGGCAAGGGGCCACTTCATTACATCACTAGAATGATGGTAGAAAGTAGAAATGGATTGGAAAACATAATTGTTCTTTGTTGTAAGAATTACATCAGTTCAAAGTAAAAGTTCATAAAACCTAGGGTTTCAAGGCTTTAAACTTTTACTATGCTCCTAAATACATTGTTTTATTTACATAAAACATTTTTTAAATGAAGTTATTTTCTCCTGTCATTGGATCTAGATGTGTTTTGTTAATAGCCTAGAAAGCATAAGAAAAGTCTAACTTTAAAAAAGTGTTTCTCTACAAAATTAACAAAATATAATACATTTTATAATAATTTCGTCTCAAGAATCATAGATCGTCTTATTTAGTTAAACAGTTTAAAGAGCAGGCAAGGATAGCGGAAGGGATACTGAAAAGGGTAGGCAAAAGAAGAGATTTGTTTCAATGAATTAAAAAATTAGAAAAAATGAAATTTACTTAAATTAGTGCCTTCCTAATTATTTGGTACTATGATAAAGATAGATTAACGTAATAGGACTGAGAAAAACATAGAGGACAGAGGTCTTGGCTGTAGGTTCAAAATTAATGAATGATACATGAGAACCTTAATGTGTATGATCACATAATATCAGGCTTTATTTCTTCAGGTGTACCAATTAACTTATTTTTGACTCCTTAATCAATATTTGGGAACCCATTGAATGGGAAATTCAATTGTTACAATAATTGGCCCTTACCCTCTGCAATTTATTTCTTTTGAGCCTCTAAACTACTGTCTCTTGTCATGTAGGTTTATTTTTGCTTTATTTATAAAAATTTAATGCATTGGTAATTTCTTGAGTTTCCTTTATATTCTGACATGTAAGGCCAGAAGCTGTGCACACCTGAGTTCATTCAAAGAAAACATACGCAATCCTAGATGTTACCCCTTCTCGAACTTTACAAAAAGAAAAATTCACATTTTTTATAGAACATATAATGGAGATATAACTTTCATATGTGTTTAGTCTTCCATTTAAACCAGTACAAGACTTATTGACTGTCAGCCATGACTGACTATAAATATTCTGAAATAAACCATTTATATTAACCTAAAACCATAATGAATATAGGATCAATCACAAAACATGGTGGAATTTGATGATATAAGGACTAGTAGCAAGAATGTGAGGCTGAAATTTTGAGACATAGAGAAGAATTTGGAATAAGCCCCCAATGGGATTCTATGGTTTCCTCACTGAAGAGATCATTGAATTGAAAAGAAAAATCGTTATGACGGAAAAAGGCATGCTTAAAATGATACTTTAAGCAGCAATTGAATAATGAAAACAAGGATACAGAGTGTTTTTAGATCTCAGTTTCTAACCTGCCGCTGTTGATAACTGTGAGGTCAGATCCTGAGCAAATATCTTCCACAATGTACGAATTTTCTTTGCAAGATACATTCAGAGAGGTATAGTTTGGTTTGCACACAGTCAGAAAGTAAGGTGCCTGATATCCTGTGGACAGTTGTATAATATCTGTAATGAGAGCTGTAGAGCATAGTCCAAATATATGAACACCTATAAGCAAAATGAAAGAAATTGTTACCAAGTTGGTGGTTGTGTCCGCATCAAACATATTCATTAAACATTAACGAATTAAGATCTTTAAATCTATTGTGTTCATTCTCTCTAAGTTAATTTCAAGAAGATAGTATAGAAAATTCTCAACTTCTAAACAGATAGTTAAGCCCAAAATAAAGGCAATGAATATCTCCAAAGTAGTAACTTTAGGTACTTTCGTTAATTTGGTTATAAAGGGCCAATTCTTACCATTAACTGCCAGTCACTTGTTAGACACTTGGAGCATACTAAGGTATGATCTGAGAGGGATTAAATGTGAGGAATGAAGCAAAATATAAAGTAGTTTTGATTTACTTAGCATGTTTAAGTTCCTGGGGTTATTTCTCCCTGACGGTCTCTAACTCTAGCCACATTCATCACATCCTACAGAATCCATTCTAATTCTCTTCGAGCTGTGATCTTACTAGGAATGCTAATTAAAACAGAGAGGAGGTCAGGCAGGCCCTGTCATGGAAACAACAATCGTATCTTAGGTACCTGAATGTGGGGAGCTTACCTGAGTGTATGGAATTTGGACATGATGTTCTTATATCTCTTGGTCCAAATTCTTCTTTCTCTCTCTCCTAGGACCAGTCTTAAACCATAAAATAACAAATCCTTGCACTTGTATGTGCAGACTCCATGCCTGCTTGAAGTTATTTGCCTCGCCTTATCTTCAGGAGTCCAGCTTTCTGCTCACAGGCACATGATCTGGAACACGCTCATGCTAGTTTTTCTTGTCACCCTAGATTCATTCTGACTTGACAGCTTGCATTCTGATTCATGAGTTGCTCATGGAAATCGTTATGAGAGGACCAGGGTAATTCTTCAGTCACCGCCTCCAGACCAAGAGTGCTGGCTTGCACATTACCCTGTTTTGCATTTTTCTTCACTGCTTATTGTCACCTAACCACCACTCCTCCATCGCTTCTCCACCCACACACCTGGGATTCATGACACAGAAACTTTATTTCTACATTCGACTTCCTAGAAGCATGCAAAGACTTACTTCTTCCCTTGGATAATGAGACTTTCTAGACCTATTGCTGACGCAGGTTCTGGAACATTGTTCTCTAGGGTAGAATAAATCATCCTTCCAGTCGAAAGAGGATATGTGGCCCATTGTCCACAGTATTTTATTTTAGGGAATATTTTCTCTGAGATCAGCTACATGTCCTGGAGTTTATTTCCTTGCCTGAGTTTGCGATGCTGTTGAGTGGTCTATTGTTTTCTTATCATCTAAGTGTGATGGTAAGAAAATGCTCAGTGGAGCACAGTGTGGGGTGTGAGTTAGACCTGATTTTTCCTCTTGTGGGAAAGAAAGTAGTATATAATTCTCTACTAGGGATTAAGTGAAGCCATTATTTATTTTGAACTTATATGTTACAGGTAAAAATAACTTTATGCTGACGTATTGGGAATGAGTAGAAAACATTCAGGTTGGTGTGATGTATTGTGGGTGACTATTCAACTATGTTAAAAAGAAATAAAAGACCTGTGACTGGAACAGGATTAAGATGGTCCCATGCTAAGTAGAAGAGATGAAGGTTTAGAAACTGGTTTGATTCAGATGCTGTTTAGCCAGGTCTATAGATTTTCCAAAGGTCTCATAAAAGATGAAAGGTAACGTTAGAGGCTATAACAAAGGAAAAATGGCCACGGTGCAGTACTCAGTGGTGACATTTCAAAGTGTAGTAACTCCTGGATGAAATGGAACCACTAATGTGGCTAAAGTCATTTCTGAAGAGTTATCATTCATTCTGGCCTGCTGACGTTTGTTCTCCATTTTGAAAAACTGAACACAGATCCAGTGAAACCATTTAAAAATAAATTCATGCTTCAACCAGAGCTAAGGCAAAAATACATTGAAATGCATGGCATATTAGCTCTCAGAACAAGGGCTCTAGCTGTAAATAACACATTTCAGATACAAAGCCCAAATTTTGGTGTTTTAACAGTTTCTTCTAAACCGTAAAACTCAGCATGTACTGAAATTACATATCTAAATTATAGTGTAAGAGACTTAATATCTATAATTAAATATAACATTTCTACTTGAAAAAAACATTTTCTTTCTTTGTGATTCCCCATACCCACCAACGAATCTGACGGCTCGTCTGAGAAAGGAGTTGAAGTTGCAGCCTCCGGCATTAATGTTGGGCTCCAATCCAACCCCATTTCTTCTTTTGGACAGGCAACAGTAGAGAATTCCTTCTCCTACCATAATCTGCAAAGATAGAAGGGTATTCAGGAAAAAGCATGTTGGAATACCTATCAAGCCAACAGGTACAAAGGAATTACATATCATTTTTTAACATATCAGTTCAATAAAGTAAAGATAGAAATTTTCTTAAAAGCTTTAGAGGCACAGCAATTTCTTCTGAGAATTTGATCAAGCAGTGAGAAGTAAATAATCAGGCTACTCTAATGAGATTTGGTATGATCTTCTCGACTCTTATGTACTGGAATATTTTACCAGCAGATTAGGTCCGTAGACCAATTTGGGATTGAGCAGAAGGATCAATCCAAGGGAATTGTGTGAGTGCATAAAAGTGCTATCTATAGCATAGCTGTCCCATAAATATCTCTGCAATGATGGAACTATCCTTTACACTGTCCAATACGGTAGCCACTACCCATATGTGGCTATTCATCACTTGAAATATAGCTACCGCAAATGAGTAGCTGAATTTTTAATCTTACTCCATTGCATTAATTATTTAAAAATTAAATAAACTTAAATGTAAAATGAAGTAGCCACAGGTGGCTAGTGGCTATCTTATCAGAGAATGCAGATTACAAGAGAATCTAGGTCAGCAGGGTAGTGTTTCTTAGGTATAGACATTTAGACAAGGTATTCACAACGGACAGAGAATCATACAGTAGTATCAGGAAGACTCTCTTAAGATAAGGAACAGGGCACTTTGCTGCAGGATTTTGGGACCTGTGAGATCAATAAAGGAACTCAGTACGATTTAGGCAAGATTTCCTTCAGTAAGTTTTCTTTGAAACCTCTTGCTGTACCCTAAATTGAATCACATCTCCATGTACGTGGCAACCTTAGCATCTTGTCCTTTCCTCTAGCATAGCGTTATGAAATCATTCACTTGGCTGTCTCTCACTAGACTAGGGACCTCTGAGGGAAGAACCATTTCTTATTTACTTTTCACCTTCACTGTCTAGCACAGTGCCTGCCACGATGAGATTTACATTTTTGGCCTTTACTGTGGGACTCACATTTGCTAACCACCTTAGGCATTTGGGTTGTCAATTATTCCGTACAACAGAAGCAAGATTTAAAGTTGTCAATTTTATTCATGAAAATTTTTTTCAAATATTTAAGATCATTGTGCCTAAAAGATTGTTGTGAAATTAGATATTGGTTTGCTATAAATGTGTGGGGCTGAGGAAAGTAGGGTTAATGAGATACTGACAGTCTGTCAAGTACAAGTAATCATGTCACTGTAAATATTATAACCTTCGTTAGGGCTGAAACAGGTTTTTCAGAGGAAACTTCTCAGTTCTCATTACTAGCTTAAGATTTATTTTATGAAGTGTTCAAAATTATAGTTTTTTTTTTTTAACTAATGACAGTAAGCCTATGGCCTTCTGCTTTGAATGCTTAAATTGCTATATTTAGTTCCCTAGGGAATATGGTACATGTTTAATGATAAAGAATCTTAATTTGTATAAAAAATTTAAAGAACAATTATCATAGTAGAACTCTACCCATAACCATATGTGTGAAAATCATGTGGCATAATAAACTCTTTTAAGATCAATCATTATAGATATAATCAAAAGGGATTCATTTCAAACCATTGGATGTTGAGTTAACCGTTTATACTTTTTGAAAAATATAATCCTACATTAGCACTTCAAGTTAGACTTGCAGATTCATTAGGTTCTATACTCTGTATAGACGGCTACAACATAATGCAGCACTTGCACAGAATAATATAATTGCTACCTCAAATTTATCATTTCAAGAAAATTAACCACTTATCCCCGAAATGTATTGTGATCCAGCTTAAAGCGATTAATTTCATCTTCACTTCCTCAATAAAAATTCTGTCAATAACTTTGTTTTTCTCTTTATAATTATATGTGTAATGGTTCATAACTTGTCCATGAGTGTTGAATTATGTAAGAATTTCTCTGTATAGAAAAGTGTGTCTTGTCATACAATACAACAGTCATTATCTCAAATGACCTTGAGATTTCAGGAGTTTTTTTTTTCGTATTTTTTTTTTTTAGATGGAGTCTTGCTCTGTCACCCAGGCTGGAGTGCAATGGCACGATCTCAGCTCACTGCAACCTCTGTCTCCCAGGTTCAAGTCATTCTCCTGCCTCAGCCTCCAAAGTAGCTGGGACTATAGGCATGCACCACCATGCCCAGTTAATTTTTGTATTTTTAGTAGTGTCAGGGTTTCATCTTGTTGTCCAGGCTGGTCTCGAACTCTTGATCTCAAATGATCCACTTGCCTCAGCCTCCCAAAGTGCTGCAATTACAGGCATGAGCCACCACACCCGGCCAAGAGTTTTATTTTAGTTGTTTGAATATGCTCAAAACTCATATGTAAAGAAAGTGCATCAACACTTATTTGGCTAGATCATGTAATATGGATAGAGATTTCTTGTCAGTATTCTGATATCACCCAACTGTCCCTCTCATTAAACAGCACATTTTCTCCTTACACTCACTTCTGTCACTTAACCCCAGCTAATGTCATTTATGAGTTTTCAAAATAATTCAATTTGGCTTAAAGATAGGTCTCCTCAGGGTATGGGCAGATGTTCCCCAGTGTATTTCCAAATGCCCAGTTTATTTCCCCTTTTTTGAATGGCACATTGTTGTACTGCAGTATGGTGTCAGAACTTAGGTTCTCATAAGAAAATTATTTGTTGCTGTTGCATTTGTAAACAGAAAACAGTTTGTAACAAGGGCCTTTTCACAAACTCTGTTTTGTGCTATACCCAAGGCTAAAAAAACAACAATACAATTTGTTGTTGGTTTTGTGTCAAATATCTTGGACAGGTTTTGAGAGGAGATATTATAATTACTTCAGGGGAGATTTTGAGAGGAAATATATTTATTAATACTGTGAGGACCCTGTCCCTGGAATAGTTATCATAGGGAGAACTCCCAATCCAAAAATCTTTCTTATAAAACAAAACAACAATTATTATAGTATTCATCATAGTATTTTCAAATTTTCTGTGAATGAATGTTTTTTAGAAGGCCCAACATGTCTAATATTTTGCACATTGATTGTGTAGTCTCTTAAAGCTAAGGCTATCCTCCAGAAATTACAATTAAATTCTGATAGAATTTTTTTCTATAAAATTAGATGTATTAATTATTTAACGATATGTAATAAAATTGTGTTTCCAGGGAAGAAAAAGTGCATTTTTTATTCTGTGCACATAGACTTCATGAAGATTTATGATAAACCCAAATAGTCTTTCTCGTTTTCTCTGAGAAATAATCTCCAAGAACCTAATACAGAATGCTTGTTTTATCACTCTAAAGTAAATGAATATTGAACATTAAGGAAGAAATTTTTCAATTTAAAGGTAATTTCAGGAAAATAAAAATATACATTTCACATAAATGAAATCCATTTTTCCACTTTTATGTATAATATCACGAAGACAAGTTATTTTTAAACATCTCTCAAAGCATTAGAACTCTGGAAAACAAATCCTGAATGATTCATATTTAAATTCCTGCGTAAAAATTAGCTGATCTTTTAATTTCTGCGAAGGTCCTTTTGGAGAGTCTTGCTGAAGCGAGGCCTTTCGTTTTGCTTTACCTTCCCTCCACTCCACGTGGTGGGCGGCAGCCCTCCTCACAAAAGTCCTCAGACACCCATTCCCGAACTGAGGGTTCTGCTTGCCTCCCTACCCCTTCTCACTACCCTGTTTTTGGAACAGGCTTATGCCACCATAAAGATAGAAAAGAAAATGGCATCTTTGAATGTCATAAATTAGAGTCCGTTATTTTTACTTTCAGGAAGAGAGGGGAAAGGAGTTAGCACAGCTACGTCTGTAGGAAGATTAGAGACAGAATTATGGCTCTAGAACAAGAGAACTGCAGACACTATAGGATCACTGTTGAGTAAATGTATGTTTTGGGAGAAGCCCTTCAAAACCAAGAAAGAAAAATGAAATTAGAGTGAAATCTATAAGTATAGTATATGTTTGGAGAGAAAGTTGTGACAAAGTGTTTGATGTCAGCAAAGTCAAATCTGTCTCACTATCTAATTGGTTACCTAAACCCTATGAGACCAGCGTGTTGGGAAACAATGGCTGTCATCTTGGAATATCCTGAAGCGATACAGGGAAATCAGGGATTGTGAAGTGTAGGTAGTCCCCAACTTTGCCTTTCCTTCCATGAAGAAGCATGCAGCAGCTATGGAGGCTCTGTGGAGACCCAGGAATGGAGTGGCACCTTTGTGAAAGGAGTAGGCACTGGAGTCCCCAGGTCGGCCTGGTGGAAGGGAGCCATGGTGGAGTTTCCCTTTTATTTCTCAGGCCTCAAGAAAGAAAGCTTTAATGCCAGATCCCTCAGAAAACACCCCAAACTTGCATATTGAGAATTTATCATAGGATGTGAAGGAGTCAACACAAGCAGGCACACAGCAATTACACCAAGGTTATTGTCCCCAGGACATGTAACAGTGTCAGCAAAGGAAGCAACATGAAATAAATAGTGCCGGCAGGGAGTGCCACAACTAAATTAGCTTTCCTAGCAACTTGATAAAATGCCCTAGGGGAAATACCCTATTTCTTTCTCTTGCCTGGTTGCTCTAGTCAGAGTATCTAGATATATACAAGGCAAATTGTTTAAGTGATTAAATATCAATACAGTCTTTATAACAGAGACATGATCACTTTATATAGTATTTTATGTAATTTATTTCAAATTCAAATATATCTATCATAAAAGTTTTGAGCACTTTACCCCGAGTTAGGATAAGTGCTTTCTGGTGTGACAGTATGATAGATTACACAAACTTTATGTATATTATAAACTCTATCTATCTATCTATCTATCTATCTATCTATCTATCTATCTATCTATATCTATCTATCATCTACCCTTTTAAGTTCAGGGGTACATGTGCAGGATGTGCAGGTTTGTTATATAGATATATATGTCTCATGGGGGTTTGTTGTATTGATTATTTCATCACCCAGTTATAACACCTAGTATTCATTAGTTACTTTTTCTGATCCTTTTCCTCCCTCCAATCTCCCAATCTCTGCCCTCAGGTAGGCCCCAGTATGTATTTTCTCCCTCTATGTGTCTATGTGTTCTCATTATTTAGCTTCCACTTATAAATGAGAACACGTAGTATCTTGCTTTCTATTCCTTTGTTAGTTTGCTAAGGATAATGGCCTCCAGCTCCATCCATGTCCCGGCAAAAGACATAATTTCATTCTTTTTTATGGCTGCGTAGTATTCCATGGTGTATAAGTACCACATTTTCTTTATCCAGTCTATCACTGATGGGCCTTTAGGTTGATTCCATCTTTGCTGTTGTGACTAGTGCTGCAATGAAGATACATGTACCCATGTCTTTATAATAGAATGATTTATATTCTTTTGAGTATATATCCAGTAATGGGATTGCTGGGTTGAATGGTAGCTCTGACTTTAGGTCTTTGAGGAATTACCACACTGTCTTCTACAATGGTTGAACCTACCAACATTATATAAACATTCCTGTTTCTCCACAACCTCACCACCATCTGATGTTTTTTGACTTTTTAGTAACAGCCATTTTGACAGGTGTGAGATAGTATGTCATTGTCTTTTTGATTTGCATTTCTCTAATGATCAGTGATGCTGAGTTTTTTTTCCCATATGCCTGTTGGCTGCATGTATGCCTTCTTTTGAGAAGTGTCTGTTCATGTCCTTTGCCCACTTTTTAACTGGATTTTTTTTGTAAATTTATTTGAATTTCTTACAAATGCTGGATATTAGACCTTTGTTAGATGCATAATTTGCAAAATTTTTCTCCCATTCTGTATGTTGTCTGTTTGTTGATAGTTTCTTTTGATGTGCTAAGCTTTTTAGTTTAATTAGATCACATTTTTCAATTTTTGCGTTTGTTGCAATTGCTTTTGGTGTCTTCATCATGAAATCTTTGCTTGTGCCTGTGTCCTGAATGGTATTGCCTAAGTTGTCTTCCAAGATTTTTACAGTGTTGGGTTTTGCATGTTAGTCTTTAATTCATCTTGAGTTGATTTTTGTATAGGGTGTAAGAAAGTGGTTCAGTTTCAATTTTCTACAAATAGCTAGCCAGTTATCTCAGTATCATTTATTGAATAGGGAATCCTTTCCCTATTGCTTGTTTTTGTCAGGATTGTCAAAGATCAGATAGTTGTAGGTGTGCAGTCTTATTTCTGGGTTCCCTATTCTGTTCCATTGATATATATGGCTATTCTTGTATCAGTACCATGCTGTTTTCGTTACTGTAGCCCTGTAATATAGTTTGCACTTGGGTAACGTGATGCCTCCCAGCTTTGTTATTTTTGCTTAGGATTGCCTTGGCACTTTGGGCTCTTTTTTGGTTCCATATGAATTTTGAAATAGTGTTTTCTAGTTCTATGAAGAATGTCATTGGTAATTTAATGGGAATAGCATTGAATCTATAAATTGCTTTGGGCAGTATGACCATTTTCATGATATTGATTCTTTCTATCCATGAGCATGGAATGTTTTTCCATTTGTTTGTGTCATCTCTGATTTATTTAAGCAGTGATTTATAGCTCTTTTTGTAGAGATCTTTCACTTCTCCTGTTAGCTGTATTCTTAGGTTTTCATTCTTTTTGTGGTAGTTGTGAATGGGAATTCTTTTGTGGCCTGGCTCTGCTTGACTGTTGTTGGGGTAGAGGATTGCTAGTGGTTTTTGCACAACAATTTTGTATCCTGAGACTTTGTTGAAGTTGCTTACCAGCTTAAGAACCTTTTGGACTGAGACAATGGGGTTTTCTAGACAAGGATCATGTCTTCTGGTGACTACTCAGGAATACTCCTACTTCTTCTCTTCCTTTTTGAATGCCCTTTACTTCTTTCTCTTGCCTGGTTGCTCTAGCCAGAATTTCTAATACTTGGTTGAATAGGAGTGGTGAGAGAGGGTATTTTTGTCTTGTGTTGGTTTTCAATGGGGAACGTTTCAAGTTTTGCCTGTTCAGTATGATGTTTAGGTTTGTCATACGTGGTTGTTATTATTTTGAGGTATGTTCCCTCAATATCTAGTTTATTGAGAGTTTTTAACATAAAGGGATGTTGAACTTTATAAAAAGCCTTTTCTGCATCTATTGAGATAATCATGTGCCTTTTGTCTTCAGGTCTGTTTTTCTGCCCTGGTAAAATGACTGCATAGTTTGCTTTTTTTGTTAAAACTTTAGTAAATGACAGGAAAATGCTGTTATTCTGAGTAATATTGCACTTTAAGAATGTTTTATTAGTCTCAGAGTCTCAGCTTCTTCCAAGTACATCATTAATAGTTCTAATAATCTAACAGTCACTATAGAATAACTGGTTAACTTATAAAGTGTTTAAAGTTCTGTGAAAATTGTTTCCATTTTATCTTCTGAGAATATTTTATACACTATGTATTTATAGTGTAAACAGCATGTTTGATTATTTAATATTAGTGAATTTTAAAAATCCATGGCTATATAAAAGTATAGAGTTCAGAAGATCTATGTAGAGAATCTTCTTAAATTGCTGTTGTACTAAACCTGAATAAGCCAATTCATTGGAATGTCTGGTAAAAATTGCATTCAAATAAAGCTTTTAAGTTAACAGCCATTTTCTTTGACATTCATGAACATGCTAAAAGCAAAACAAGATTTTTTCACCATAGAAATAAATATCATTTCCCTTGAAACATGTTTCTTATCCCCTTAGGTAGTATTTTTGGGGCAAAAGTAGTGGTGAAAAGGGTCTGTCAGTCTTATTTATTAATAGATTTACCTAAAAGTGTGTTGTTCACAATGTATATTAACACATTAAAAACAATTATGTTTTGAATTCACTTCCAGTATATTAGAGTATTTCTTTATGTATATATTTTAATTGTATAATTATTTATTTTAGATTTTTTACTGATACATGATAGATGTACATCTTTTCAGGGTATAGCTGATAATTTGATACATTCATATAATATGTAAATATTAAATCAGAGTAATTAGGATACTCTTCATTGTATAATTTATCTTTTTTTAATGCTAGAAACATTAAATTAGTCTCTTCTAGCCATTCTGAATTTATAGACATATTATAAATGCAAATGCCTTCTCTGAATATAAAACATTTTATTTTTTGAGCATGTCTGTATGTATGTGTATGTGTGCATTCATGCATGCATGGCTGGAATGAGTTTTGATATCTTTATAATTATTTATGCTCAGTACTCATCATCAATACATAGTGATAATCTAGTTAAAAATGAATCTCTAGGTGATAGCAAATACACTTTTGGAAGAAAGTCTGTTGGCTATGTAATTCTTCCTCCCCAGTTTTTCAGGCTTCAGATAGCAAATAAACACATGTAAAGTAAGTTAATCAGGTAGTGTATCAGAAATGTCATATTAGCCATTCAAAGAGGAATATACAGTTACAAAACTTTTCATAATGATTTATACAAATAAACACTAGGAATCAATCATTTTTCAAATCATATAATGTTTAACTTTTCATACCAACAATGTTATTCTGTTAACTTCCACATGATGCTGTCAAAGTATGTCAAAGACATGATTTTGATTCAAGATTTAGAGTTCACCTTTTGCTTGCTTTGAACTCATTTATTATACAAATGCGGTCATTTTTGGTTTCCCAGGACTGATAAACACAATTTGGGGGATAGTTCTTACCGTAATTGCAGGTCCAGCAAAAGCCAAGCTAAGCAACATGAGGAATGGAATTGCCTCCTGGGTTGGTTCAATGTATGGCATGCTAAGACTCCGGTCATAGCAGCTAAATCCAGAGTGTACAGGTTTGAAGACATCCGTGAGTTCGAGGAAATAGAGGCTAACCACCGATGATGCCAATATAGGCAACTAAGAATGAAGGACAAAGAAGATCAATTTATTCTACCTGATATACAGGCCATACCTAGAAAACAAGTGGCTTTCTCTCCTTCTCTCACTATTCCTCTGCGATTCCAGAGTTAAGAATTACTTGTAAGTACTATTGCTTCTACCTTCAACATGGCTTCCAATTCACCCACCTTAGTCATAGCCTGTTATGAGTCTATGTCAACCTCAACTTTGTAACTGGTGCTACACCTCCACTCCTACCCTCCCACTGTACCCATCCATTTTCCCACAGCATTCCAAGATGTCTTGTAAAAGTATTTCAGATTAGTTGGGTCAACATCACTGATAATCAGAAAAGCACAAATAAAAACCACAATGAGATACCACGTCATGCCAGTCAGAATGGTTATTGTTAAAACGTAAGGAAACAATAGATGCTGGTGAGGATGTGGAGGAATAGGAACGCTTTTACACTGTTGGTGGGAATATAAATTAATTCAACCATTGTGGAAGACAGTGTGGTGATTCCTCAAGGATCTAGAACCAGAAATATGATTTGATCCAGCAATCCCATTACTGGATATATTCCCAAAGGAATAGAAATCATTCTACTATAAAGACAGATGCACACGTATGTTTATTGCAGCACTATTAACAATAGCAAAGACATGGAACTAACCCAAATGCCCATCAATGATAGGCTGGATAAAGAATGTGGTACATATACACCATGGAATACTATGCAGGCATAAAAAGGAATGAGATTATGTCCTTTAAAGGGGTATGGATGAAGCTGGAAGCCATCACCCTCAGCAAACTAACACAGGAACAGAAAAGCAAACACCACATGTTCTCGTTCATAACTGGGAGTTGAACATTGAGAACACATGGACACAGAGAGTAGAACAGCACACACCAGGGCCTGTTGCAGGGTCGGGGTTGAGGGGAGGGAACTTAGAGAACAGGTCAATAGATGCAGCAAACCATCATGGCACAGGTATACTTATGTAACAAACCTGCATGTTCTGTACATGTATCTTGTTTTTGTTTTTTTAAGAAGAAATAAAGAAAACAAAAACAAACAACAACCACCACCAAAAACATTTCAGATTGCATCACTCCCTATCTGAATCACTGTAGTGGTTCCCACGCAACTTGAATAAAATCCAAATGCCATCCCATGCAACGCAAGTTTCTTCATGCTTTGCCTTTCGATTCTTCTTGTACCACATTTTCACTACACCTTAGCCCCCTGCCCACTGCAATCCAATGGGTTTCTATTCTTTTCCTGTAATGGTCAAATTCATTTCTGCCCAGGGTCCTTTGCACTTGCTGTTTCTTCTTCCTTTTGGGCTCTTTTTCTGGCTCTTGACACACTGGTTTCTTTTTATCATTTAATGATGCCTTCCTGCACTCTCTACTCAAGGTAGCTCTTGATCCATCCGTCACTCTCTGCTTTGTTATCTTGCTTGGTATTTTTTCATGGCACTTATCATTAACTGAAATTACCTTGCCAATTTAATACTTATTTATATTTTTCATCTCTCCCAGTCTTCCACTGAAATAAGTGCTCTACAAAGTTAGAGTCTGCCAGTGTTATTTATAAGTCCTGGCACTTGGTAGGCAGGGAATACATCATTTAATAATTTAAGGAAGCAATCAATACTTGTTGATAACTAACTAAATGAATAAATGAGTAAACCTTAATTTATTACAATAACTAGACTAGAGTTACCAGATTTAGCTAATAAATATACAGGTTACCCAGTGAAATCAGAATTTCAGATAGCAATGAATAATTTTTAGTGTAAGTATACCCCATGCAATATTTGAGAGATACTTACATTAAAAATTATTCATTGTTTTTCTGAAAATCCTAACTTCACCAGGTGTCATCTCTTTAGTCTCCCTAAATTAGGCACAGTGTACTTTCTAGGCTTTGGGTACCCTTTTTGGGTTCAATTATTTACTCATTCAAACTGTGATGTGCTAGGCACTATGTAGGTGCTAGATACAATATATTGAACAAGAGATAAACTCGGCCATCAAGGAGTGTAAGCTTAGTGAGAGACTTGTTTAATATTTAAATATATTTATATGGATGTAAGTGGAAATTTCAATAAAGTGCTAAAGAGAAAATATCACAAATGCTTAACCTAATGCCAGACCTGCCGGAATCTGAAAATGTGGACATATAGGATTTATATAGCACTCAAAGAATTGCTTAGTTTAAGGCTTTGTTCCTTTGGAGGATATGATATTTATTTAAGCAAACAGCAAATGTTTTTGATAAAGACAATGTTAATTACCCGTGATTTCTGATTGTTTGGTTTTAAAAAATAATTATTTTTTATTTTTAGAAGACAACATTATACCTTCTATTCCCAAGAGGTCTTTTTTATAATGAGGAAATAATACAGTTTATTGGAAAAAATAGAAATATGTAGTGATTAATCTGGCATTATCTTTCTGTTTTTTGGATGGACGCTTTGCAGAGAACAAAAAGCATATCAAAAACATTTATTTTTTTCTTCGACTATTATTTGGTCACTTCAAATATCTCACCATTCCTCCTCACCACTTCCCAGTCCTATGGTGCAGGAATAGTAGCTTTCAGTCCTGACCAATAAGTCAGCACTTCATGGTGCATGCACATTATTGAAATTTCCACTTAAATCCATATAAATATATTTAAGTATCAATTTAACAAAAACTTCACACAGTGTTTACTATGTGTCAATTTTCTGTTTTATAAATTTTAGTTAATTTGACTTATACATTTTAAATTCATTTAACTTAAAACTTTCTATTGTGACATAAGACAGTTGCTATCAATATCCTCATTTTGCAGGTGGATAAGCAGTTACTGATAGTAAGTGACAGATGTGGATTTTGAATCTATGAATTCTAGTTCCAAAGTCAACAATATCTGGAATAAACAGTTTATAAATGTTATTAAGTATTGTTATTGTTATAAGTAATAACAATAATGTATTCATCAAACATCACCTTTCTTATGAAGCTTTACTTGATAATACCTTTTAAGAGTAATTTCCTCAGTCTTAATTCCCTAGTACTTCTTTTTAGGAAATGTTTACCCACTGCTCTTTTTTATCTCCTATAAATTAGGTCTAGTCTTTTGCGTTGCTTCCCAAACTAAAGTCTCCTTAAGTCAGGGGCCTAATTGTACTTATTTCTATGTTGCCACTAATGTACATTATTGTGACTTCCAAATATATATGCACATATCTCTATACATACATATATGCTACATTAACACATGAATTAAAGTAATATGTCACTAATATTATGCATTAGTCCTTTCAGCCAATAGCCTTTCTGAAACTGACAATTTTTCCAATTATATCGTTTTCAATATATGCATTAGTATTTTCTATATTTCTATAGAAGCATGTTTTAAGACCTTCATTTGTTTTCAAAATAAGAATCATTTTTTCTTTCTAATGTTTATTTCTCTCTCTTTTTTTTTTTTTACAAAAAGCATCTTTTACTTTGTGCATTGCATTATTTTGTTTTTAATAAAGAGTTATTTGTATAAAATCTTCATTATATTCATTATACTTTTGAAATATGTAATTTTATGCATGGTATTCCCATAATTTACTACCCAGTGTAATGAATTAAATGACAATGCTTATTTCTAACATAACTGTCTTCAGAGTTTGTTTTCTGTCTTTTGAAATGCTCAAAAACAGATTTTTTTTCAGTGTAAGAAATTTAACAGATGGTATGTGCCAATTTTGGCATACATATAGAATTGATATGCACATAATAAAATTACACAGACTTGTTTTGATTGCATTGAAAATGGGATTTTGAAAACGAGATTTAAAGAGATTTTTTAAAAGTCTGTATAGCCAAGCACTACAAATTTTATTCTGTAGTCATGATATAGCCCCCAAAAAAGTGAACCAAAAAAGGGTGAACCAAGCTATTTTTATGCAGCAATAGAGAGTAGGGAAATTACCTGAGGATTAGGAAAGCAGTTTTCAAAAAGAAAAGATTGATTCTTATAATTACCATCTGCTAAGGAACCTGTGAGTGAAAATAATAGAGCATTTTTCAAGCAGAAAAATTGAAACTGTTTTAGAGAACAGGGCAAACAAAAGAAAAGTGTTTCAAAAGACCGCATTTGCTAGATAATATTGATTTTTCTGATGCTAACTTTAAAAAGACAAATCTAGATTATATATCCATTTTAGTGAAACATTTTATGAAATCCATCATGACATTTTATCTAGATCAGATAGCTTACTTGCTTTTAGAATGATTATAATAAGGACAAGCTTTACTTTTCATTGGGGAGAGTTCACTTTGCTTTTAGCCTAGGGCAAATACAGATCAGTTCCATTCTTTGCCTTTCTCGTAGCCATCATGAATTCAGAGTCCTATAAGATCCTCTTGAACTGGTTGAAACCATAGTCACAAAGGGCCAATTTATATATATGCTATTGGTGGCTCATTCATTTATTCATTCAACAAGTATCTTTGAGAGCCTACCAGCCCCAGGCCTTGTTCTAGGTCCTGGGAATACAGCTGTGATAAAACAAAATTTTTGTTCCCATGAATATTTCATTCTAGTTGAGGAAGGCAGGTAAAAAATATATATCAGATATATATTATATCTGGTATTGTATATTATATCAGATATATATATTATATCTGATATACTACATCAGATATATATTATATCAGATTTATACTATAATATATATAAGATATAATATGTATCAGAAAGAACACATACTATGAACAAGAGGGCTGTGTAATTAAGTGCCTGAATTCCTATTTTAGGTCAAGGAAGACCTATCTAAGTAGGTGCCATTTAAGCAGATACTTGAAAGGGCAAGAAAGAACTAACCATATAAAAATCAGGTAAAAAGCATAATCAAATGGAGGAATGATACAAACTGAAGTCAGAGAGGTAGATTTGGGACCAAACTTTGCAGAGACTGAAGTCCAAGGAGGAAGTTAGAATTTTATTTAAAGTAGGATCAGAAACCCTCTGGAGAGTTCAAGCACAGGTGTAATATGATTTGAAATGTCTTTTACAAAGATCACTGATTGTTGGATTGAGAATGATCCTAGTGGGCCAAAAGTAGGAATAGAGTAAAAATTTAGAAAGCTGTTCAAAACTCAACAAATATTTATTGAATACCTTGTAGGTGCCAGGTACTTCTCTAAGTGTAAGGAAGGTAGCGGCAAACCAAACAAAGAAAACTCACAGAGCTTACATTCTAGTGGATGCATGGCAATGTCAGAAATCCAAGAACGATGAGGCAGCATGTACTAGAGTTTAGTATTGGAGATACTAATACACTGGCAGATTGTTGATATAGTTTTGGTGATAGATATGACAGAATTTGTTTATGGCTTGATCAATGAAGAAGATAATAAAGGTTGATCTCAAAGATGGGGTTTGAGCAATTAGGCCAGTGGAGTCATTCCCGGGGATAGGGAGAAGTTTGGATGGGAAGAATAGAAGATTCTGTTTTGAAAATATTAAAACTGATATGTCTCTTGGTTATTAAAACAAGACATCACTTTGGAGCTAATGGGAGAGGCCAAGGCTGGAGGCATAAAGCTGCAAATTTTTGGTACAAGATGATTTAAACAGCAAAATCCTCACTTTTGGAGAACACTATTAGCATAAGAGATTTCAAAGTTAAATTATTTTAGCTTTGATATAAGTAATGTCACAAAACCAAACAAAATAATTGTGCATATTCATGTCAATCATATGCACTAGCTAGTCTAAGAGAAAAAGGAAGACTTTAATATTAATAACACATTTAAAATGAGAGGCTTGGAACCAACGTGATAAATACCCCCAAATTACGTAAAATATAAAATTTGAAACATTAATACAATACAACGAAATTCAATTCAAACTGGGAAAAACACTAGCAGATCAAGGTAATTGTGTTAAAGCCTATAGCCATGAAGAATGTTGTCACAGGTCAACACACACGTGGTGGGGGACTTTAGTGGTATTCTGTAGTATTTTTACATTGTAACTAATACAGATTAGTATTTTCTTCAAATATTGCTAATAATAATAATAACATAATACTAGGCTTTATGGCATATAAAACTATCTTCACTCTAGCATATTCAGATTGGCTGCAAAGAACTTCAAAAATACAGATTATGAAAACATACTAACATTTGAAGTGTTATTAAGGGAAAGAATTGGTCAGAATGAGTCTGTAACATTACTCAAAGTCTAGAAATCTAAACTAGTTTTTACACATAAAACAGATGTGGCTTGTATGACACGAATAGACACAAATTGAAACAGGGCAGTGTGATTGAGGGAAACCACTGCTGGCCTTAGAACCATTTTCTCTTAGAATCCATTTTCTCCCCTCACTTATTCTGCCAGCTTTTGGGATTTGGGAAAGTCACTTAACCTTTCTGGGCTTCATAGGCTATCAGTGAAATGAGAGGCTTTTTACATTGCCATCTAATACTGAAATGCTCCATGTACTGTCATGAATTAAGAATCGTTTCTCTCATTTCTTTCACACTGTCATTGCCTTATACAAAACATTAGGGCTTTAAAAAAAAATCTGTATTCTTTTCATAATTTGATTCATCCTCCACAATGCTTCCAAACCAATTTGCCTAGAATTCACACCTCATCATGCATTTAATGGAGCCCCACTAATAACAAAATAAAGTGCAAATTTTTTAGAATGATATTTATGACTTTTTATAATACGGCCTTGATCTGCCTTTCTTGGTTAATTTTGCTTTCCATCTACTCTCTACTCTCCCAAACCAGAAAGACAGCCCATGTTCCCATTATATTTATACTTCAAAAAGACACGTTCTAGTCTCTGCTTCACATTACAGTTCCACATTTATTTCTCATAAAGATTGTACTTATCTTTTCAGGTTGAGACCATATAATTTTTTTTCTCCCTGAAACCTTCCCCATGCTCTCCACTCAGAATTGAAGACTCCATCTCACATACTTTATATATAACTTTATTGAAGGACCTGTTAGTCTGGCTTTGATTGTATTTCTTTATATATTACCAGCCCTTGCCCTAAGATCAAGTACTCAAAAGTGAAACCTTTGCAATTCACCCAGTGCTTTGAATGTTTTAGGTGTCCAGTAAATGTTCAATGAATTTAATTGAAAGAAATTAGGAAATTATGATTAAGAGAACAAAATACATAGACAGTTTCTGAGAAATACACAGCACGTGTTGAGGATTTAGGTGCCAGATACTAGTTAAGTCTAAAAGATTGCTGCAATCGATCTATACTGTATAAAGTGTCTATCAGTATCTCCAAATTACAAATGGGAAAACTGAGGCAGAAATAGGTTACATAATTGGTGCAACAGCCACAAAACCCCCAAGTGGGAACACCCAGATTCCTACCCAGGTGTCTATGTTGGGAAACGTGCTCAAAATTCTTTGCTCATGGAACTCAACTGGCTTTCCTCCTTCACACCGCTAAGATAGCTGCAATTCCCATGTGGAGAGTGGGTGTCTTAGGGGAAAGGTGCAGTTTGAAAAAGGCCACTCTGTTTCTCTTAATTCTTAGTACTTTTAAACACGTTCTCTGGCCACTTATTCCTTATCACTCAAACATGAAAATTGCTTTGTTTCAATCTGAGATCTATCTTTTCTAGAACTCCTCTCAGTTTCAGTAGAATTTATTAGGTATGTACTCAGACCTAAAAAGCAAAGGACATTTACTGAGTTTTTATTTAGACGTTTCCTCCTAATTATCTGATTTAATTCTTATAACCTCCTTGGGATTCTCAAGATAAATTTAAGAAAAGCACCATGCCCCAGATAGGTAAAATAGCCTGCCTAGCTTCTAAGGCCAGTAATTGAAGCCTGGTCTGTTAAATTCCTGGAAGCATGCACCGCCATGTACCCTGCTGCCATTCTACCACATGTCACCATCTGGCACTAGTCTAGTGCTTTTCAGGAAAGGATAGCCCGAGGCTTCAATGAGATTGCCAGTTTAAAGGACACAAGGTGAGAGATGGCCATGTGTCAAGGGATTTCAACAGCAACAACAGCGAAGGGGTGGCAGGCGCTTTCAAATCACAGTCTCACTGATATGGTGACCTCAGGTCTTGAAGGTTCTTCCTTGTGCAGTTTCTTTGAAGTCATTTGTATTATTTTGGTTTTGGGAATATCTTAAGAGCATTTAATTATATTTTGGATATGATCTGCTTGTGTTTTCACTTTTGTCTTCCCTAGTGAATGATTTCAAATGTAAAGTATCAGAAATTAGGCACACTTAAGGTTCCAGACGTCTTCCTGCTTTTAGTGCTTCCTTTGGATCACTTTCTCTGACTGTACAGCAATATCCTGATGAATGCCTGGATCATAGCAATTGTCACATTGGATGGTGGTTGTTCCTGTCCTATTCAAGGACAGGATCCTTGAGAGCAGACAAATTGTATTATTAATCTCTTTATCCCTTTATTGTACACCGAGGACACCTAGTCAGGACATACTAGGTATCCTCAGTGCACAATGAACTAATACATATGTGGATGACTTGAAGAGAGATGCCAAATGTTGATATGTCTTTGCAGTATGGTTAAGAAAATATCCCCCATTTAAAAGATCTTCATTTACTTCTACCACAAGAAAATACTTTCTATTTTGAATTTATAGATTTCTAATAATTTTTTAGGATTAAAAAATACAAGAAACTTAAATTGGATCCTCCATAGAAATGATAATTAATAGAGAACAGCTACCTTTTCTAATATATGTATTAGGTTGAATGGGAAAAAATCTGTTCTATGTTTTTATACGTGAATGTGAAACTATATCTTTACAGCTCTAAAAGGACCAGTTACAATCATTCAGTGATCTAACAGTTAAGTCAAAAATAATGATAAATGGTTGTTTTATTACCTGCATATCGATCTAGCATTAGGCTTGGGATAGTAGGTTTTGTAATCACCAGGCTTAACCTCAGGTAGTGAAGATTTGTTCTTACATAATTAGACACTGAAGTATGTGCATTGTCCTGGCAAGCATTTTATTCTTTAAACCAAATTAGAGACTAAGACCTGAGGCTGAGGATCTGTATTTCAATTGTTAAAAGTAATTGCTTTTAAATCCTTTCTCTCAGCTACAATTTCTATTCTCTTGTAACATAGAGTGGACGTTAAAAATTTGAGTAATAATAGTAATTTAATGCTACTAATATTTGGCAGGTACCATTTAAAGTACTTTATATGTTTGAATTCATGCAATCTTCACAACACCTTTTTGATGAAGGTATTATTATTACTGCCATCTTACAGATGAGGGAACTGAGATTACGTGATTTTTACAAGGTTATACAGTAAGATTCCATGATTTGTATAAGGTTATATAGCTTTTTAGCTGGATTACAAACTCAAGAAATCTGGCTTTCCAGTTCATGTTTGTGATTATTGTACACACTACCTCTTCCCAGAAGCTTCTATTATGGACCTATGGCTTTCCAAAGACATTGAGAAACAACAAAAATAAAGAAATGAGAATATCTCTCTTTATAGATTGTTAATGCTACTTTTCAATGTCTACGGTGTGTGATACTGTACATATTCTTGATGTCCTCTAAAAAAGTAAGATCTTAATATACTTAGATTAAATAGTGTTATTACTCTTAGTGGGATTGTTTTATTCATACAGAGAAAGCATATAGATGTTCACATTATCTGACAAAGGAAAGACATAGTGCAAACAAAACAAGAGTTTAGGGGAAAAAGGCCATTGTCATAATGTCAGGCAAATGTGACATAACTAAAACTTCTCCATGACTGATCTTCAAAAGTCATGGAACATGTATATTATGAAAAGACTGTGCATGAGTTTCAATTTTTTTGCACCAAAATGAGTTCCTACGCACTCATAACACGTCTGAAAAAGATCTAGTTTGAAGCACCAAGAAGGATAAGATATCAGTTTGAAAAGATCCCCTATCAGAGCAACATGAATTCTGCTAAAATTGAAGCAAGAACATTCATCAAATTTATGATGAAGCTTTGGTAGAAGAAAGGCAAAATCATTGATACTTTACAGAAGGTTTATAAATACAAGAAATCAGCAGGAAAAGATGATGTTGATGAATCTCGCAACATCAGATCATCCACATCAATTTGCAAGAAAAGCATCTGTCTTGTTCACACCCTAATTGAAGAGGACTGACTATTAAGAGCACAGACAATAGCCAACAATATAGACCTCTCACTTGGTTCAGCTTATACAGCTCTGACTGAAATGTTAAAGTTTAGCAAACTTTCCACTCAATGGGTGCCAAAGCAAATGTGGCTAGATGGGCTGCAGACAAGAGCAGAGCTTTCAATGGAATTTTTTAAACAAGTAGGACCAAAGTACTGAAGCATTTCTTCAAAGAACCGTAACAAGTGATGAAACGTGATTTTACTAGTATGATCCTGAAAACAGAGCACAATCAAAACAATGGCTACTAAGATGGGAAAGTGGTCCTGCCCAAGCAAAAGTGGACTGGTTAAGAGCAAAAGTTATGGCAACATCGTTTATGGATGCTTAAGGCACTTTGCTTGTTCCCTTTCTGGGTGGCCAAAGAACAGTAACATCTGCTTATTATGAGAGTGTTTTGAGAAGGTTAGCCAAAGCTTTAGCAGAAAAATGCCCAGGAAAGCTTTGCCAGAGAGTTCTTCTCCACCAAACAATGCTCACCCATCTCATTAAACAAGGGCAATTTTTTGAGCGTGTCAGTGGGAAATCATTAGGCATCCACGTCACAGTCCTAATTTCTGACTGTTTTCTAATCTTAAGAACTCTTTCAAAGGCACCCATTTTTCTTCAGTTGTTAATGTAAAAAATAGTGCAATGGTGGTTAAATTGCCAGGACCATCAGTTCTTTAGGAATGGACTAAATGGCTTTTATCATTGCTTACAAAAGTGTCTTAAACTTGATAGAGCTTATGTTGAGAAATAAAGTTTATATTTTTTATTTTTATCTTTTAATTCCATTTTATCTATGAACTTTTAGAAGGCCCCTTGTATTTGAGTTATAGCTGAGTTATAAAAGAAGCAAATGGTTGATGGTGAGATCTAAATTGCCATGTAATCTTAACGTTATATATAAAGGAATGATTGAATTAAAGAACATCAGTGTTTCTAAGTTAATTATGTTTTTACAATGTTTATTAAAATAAGGTATCAATTTTGTTATTAAACCATTTTGCTTAAACATGAAAGTTCATATTTTCTGTTGTAATTATTCAATGTATTTAACAAATACTTTTTAGTATCTGCCATGTGACTGACACATTTTATTTGACCTATTAATTATTCAGAAAAGGAATTTCTCATCTAATTCCAGAGATTAGAACACAATAGCATATCACAAGCTTCTCTCTCCCTCTAGGCTTCTCCCCTATATACTAGATGCACAGTTAGATGCACATTAGGAACCCTTCTTCAGAATTAAAACTTTCCAGTGCTGCTGAAGGTCTTAGTTATTTAAGTTTTATTTTTGAAAAGGCTTGGTGCACATAAAAGAGATATGGAAGCTGAGCTGTTAATGTGGGATATTAATAACTTCTATTTTATTTTCTAACATCTTAATGATGTGATTATATTTATTAAAGTAAGTAGGATTGTGTTATATGTTTCACTGGAAAATGCATCCAAAAGTCATATGAACAATATATATAAATCAAACTCAGTGTAACGTGACATACAAGTGCTTCTGCCAAAGAAACCCATTTCATTACTAAATATTTAAATGAATAAATCTAACTGCTGTTAGGTGCTTGACCAACACAATCACCTGGGAAGGTAAGTGGTTTGAACCAAGAGTAAATAGAGAGAGTGTGAGAGGGAGCTAATTCTCCCTGCCTCACTGTCCAAGCTCAGTCTCCACACTAAAGAGCTTCCATCTAGATTGTAAATTGCTGTCTTCTCTGTGATTTTTTAACATGGCCTGGAGAGAATGTGGAACTGCGGATAGATCACTAAGGACCTTGTGATTCCTGGGGTCAAATTATATTAGATACTTCATCCCATCTCCCTACCATGCTGCCTTGACCTCTGGAATCTTAGTAAGGTGAAGGGTAGTGGTAGAGGAAGAAACAGAGCCTGCTGAGTTTGGTGGGGTGCAGACTTTGGAATGAGCAGTTCTTAAAGTTTTTTGTAGTCCCGTAGAGCAGGCATTTTCTAGGATGTGCCGCATTTGGTCCTTCTTAGTCATATTGGAACATACATCTGAGTACTGAAGTCTTAGCAATCTCTTCTCCTATTTCTGAACAGGACCGAAACTACCACTAGCCTTCAAGGTTAGTCAGAGAATAACGTGGCCAAGGTCAAGGCCAAAGCTGAGGTCCAGTCCAGGTTCTATCTCCCTATATTCATTAATTAAACTGCTAGATTTCTTGACTAACACAACAACAAATGCATCACAGATTTATTGAGAGACTATCTGCTCTCTGCTATTTTCATTGTTCCACAGGCCAGAGTTTAAAAATAAATAATAAAAGGAATTTTTTCTTAACTATGTCCTGCTCCAACCATCTAAAAATTACTAGAACCAATATTTTCTATGAAATAACTACTAGTCTAAGACTTAAATATTGAAAAACATACTACCATCAAATAATTTTTCTTCACATACATCAAATTCAACTGGAAGCTAGAAACCAAATGAGTCTTAAAGCAGAAGAGTTTTCAAAAGCTCATCTCTCTATAGTATATTGTTTACAACAGATTGCTGACCATCCTTTTAATAAGCTTTTGCCATGAATAAGACATTACTTATGTCTACATCTTCACAGTTGGGTGTTCTCCATGTTTTAAATCACTCAAATCTCAGTTGCTACAGTACAAGCATTTTTAGGTCACCACCCAACGGATAAGTAACCTGTTAATTCTTCAGGGTGAATCCAACTGCCTTAAAAAAAAAATAAAAAGATTCCAATGAATCATACAGTAGCCTAAGTGAGATGACTCATTCCCAAAGACTAAATCTAATTTATTCATCATTTTTAGAAAGCATAATATTCTTTATTTCACAGATGGTTAGGTTGAGGCACGGGAAGATATTTAATTTGCATTGGACAGACATTGCTGCTGACAAGTTTATATATAGTACTGTAGAACTCTGGAAAGATGAGAATGGCAGTGGCTCACAGAGTATGGGCCTACCAACAACCTTGGAGTAGGGACTTTCAGTAGAGTGTTACCTCGGTGCTGTGTATAGAAGATGCTCAGTAAATGAGAATTCCCCTCCACTGACTAGGTCAAGGTAAGGGTGCTGAAAAAAAGTGGTCTCTATTTTGTGAGTGTGTGCATATGTCCCTCTATCTGTAAAAATGAGCAGAAATTCCAGTAAAGATTTGTTGTTAATGTATTTATACATTATAATAAACTGCTCTACCATTGTATGTACACTGTATAAAACGTACATAAATGTGTGATACCAACAAAAAACAATCAGGAGAACCAGCTCCTTTCCAGGGAATCTTGTAATATCTAAAGCCACCAACAAAGTTTACTTTAGACAAGATGGGAGAGGGAGTGTTGGTAAATGGAAAAGAGAAAATTCATTTACCAGGCTTGACTTTGCTTTAGAATTGTTGGCCATATTTTATAATTTGTTTATGATTAAAGGGTCATAATTACTCTCACCTGACCATAATAGTTTCCTCATTTTCAAACAAGGAAAATTAGGCTTAGAGGAAATAAGTTACTTGCCCAATTACAAAGCTAATTGGTAGATTGAGTTAAAAAACATCTATATTATTTTACCAAAGTAAAAAATATGTATCTAATAGTTTGTTTTACCATAGGCACAAAAAAAATGTCTGCTGGTATATGTGCCTTATATAAGTAAAGTAATTTTCTATGAAAACTCAAATTGCAAGTTCTTCACTTCAATGAATGCCTTTCTTTGAAAACTCAAATCTCAAACAATCCATATGTAGGTCCTAGATCATAAAATAAATATAAGTAAAATTAAGAGATGAGGACTCATGTAGACCTCGGAGATTGATTTAATCTTCAACTTTTCAATAATCCTTGAGGCAGAGAAATGTCTTATATGAAAAATTTACATTAAGGTATGAGGGAAAATTCAAAGCTATTCCATGAATGATGACATAAATTATATTTTTACTCCTTCCCGTGTTTATACTTTCCTTTACTGTGTGTTACAAATCTCATGTCAAGGGAATTAATTGTAAAATTACAGGTGGGCATTTAAGCAATGAGAAAAAAATCATTTCCAATTTTCTGATCTTTGGTATTACCATGCTTTTCAAAGAGCTTAACAATTTGGAAAAGTGGAAGATCCATTTGTAATTGCTTTGACTTGTTGTTTAATGCAAGGTGGTCATGAAATGTGTTTGGAAGTTAACACCAACAGCTAGCACCATTTGTTCACATGTAGAATTAGAATGACCTGTATTTTAAATGCTATAATCCAGAGGGAAACTTTCTAATATAAGGAATTCTAGAAATAGTAGTAATTAGGAAAGAGCACTAGAACAGGAGTCAGGAGACCTAAGTTCTATTCCTTATCTGATATTAACCAGTGTATCCTTAAGTAACTTGGGCACACTCGGTGTGTCTACGGGTTAACTCAGTTAACCTTTTCAAGGAAAAATGTTCTTATATGATAGAAGAAACAGTGAGGCCATATGTTCTTAAATTCCATAATTTTATTAGACTTATGTCTGTAATAAGACTTTTAAACTCCGTAAGACATTTCCCCACCTTGTAAATAAAAAGGTTGCTTGAGAAATATCACATGTGTGAGACAAAATGTGTGTGCTGTAATATTCGTAATACATTTCCAACATGAACAGCAATAATAGTGTCCCAAGTAATCTTTATGTAACAAGTCAGCTTAGACAATCAAAATGTTTAAAGGGGTCTCCATTACACACACACTTCATGCCTACCTTCAATTTTCTAATGCTTTTTCTTCTAATCCTGCTTGGTCTCACCTCTCTCTGTTTCTATTATCTTGTTTTCTTTCTTTCTGTCATTTTAATAGACCTACATATTCTATTATCCTAAAACCCTATTTACATTCCAAGTCTTCCCTTTCACCCCCACTCACTGATCCTCATTAATCTCCATCAAAGACTCACAGGGACCATTCATGCTTGCCCAAAGGAAGCTTCTTTTTAGGGGCCACTGGGCCTTCAAGCCATGTCAGAAATTAAACCAGTTACTATTCATTAGGAAATAGCACTAACACAGTCAAGTTTAGTAGCTGAATGTAGAGAAAAACTCTATTCCACAACTCTGATAGAGGCACAACCAGACATGTTTCAGATACATGCATCCAGATGCCATCAAGCCAGCCAACTCACAGCAGAGGCAGGACTCTCCATTCTACTTCAGCACTAGGTTTAGCATTGTTGTCGGAAGCATGTGGGAGACAGTGTGGTATAGTCATAACGCAAGAGCAAGATGGACGAGCTCTGAAATCCTGACTCCTTCACTTAATTGCTATGTGTCCCTGGTAAAGACAGTAGCTCTCTGAGCTACAATTTCTGAATCAAAAAATAAAGATAACAATGCCTTCCCAGTAGGATAGTTGTCAGGACTAAAACTAACGTATCTAGAGGGTCTGCCATACAAAGAAGACTTGAAATGGACTATTCTTTGTTATTCCTGTGATGATTATCATTATTATTATTAAAAATATACTTGAAATTCACAGAAGCCAAGTATTTTTTATTTCCTGATAGAGAAAAGTAGAACAAATCACATTCTGAGTAACTTTCCCATGAAGAAACAGTAAGATCCTGATCCTGGTGGTGTTTAGGAAAAGAAAAGAATTCCCTAATGTTCAACACTTAGATTTGCAGAAATGTCCTCATTTAACTCTATCTCTAAAACTTAGGAATCTATCCTCTATTTATTTTGCATCCGACTTTATGCATTGTGACTTTGAAAGAGGAAAGACTTGCCAACTCATCTCATTTGGCAGAGTTTGAAGTACTTCTTTGAGCAGCCTATCCTTCTATACAATCTAGAGAAGAGGAAAAAATCTACAGCTACTATTTTGGTATATGCAATGCAGAAATGTGATTTTATATTTCATACTGATGCTAAAGTTTATGTAAAAGGGAATAAACTAGTAATACTTCTCAGCAAGAAAATCAAATGAGTTATATAATTTTTACATAGATCATGAGATAGAACAGAAATCTTGTGAATTCATGTTTGCTGCAATTAAGAATCTGTGGATACTTTCCAATGGGAAGAAAATGAAAATTGTATTAAGGTTTTGTCAAGACACCACAATTTCAAAATGTGTTTAGACCAAACTAATCAAGTGTCTTTGCTCAAAGGCTTGTTGAACTTCTCCAGGTAGGGTGGTAACAAAGTAGCAGCAATGGCTTCTACTCCTGAACTGTTTAATTACTGACCTTAGAGTAATTAAGCTCCATTAGCAAAATCCTACAACATACCTACTGCTAAGTACACAGTCAAAATAATAAAAACTTTCTGAATAGGCTGGGCGTGGTGGCTCACGGCTGTAATTCCAGCACTTTGGGAGGCTGAGGCGGGAGGATTGCTTGAGCCCAGGAGTTCAAGACCAGCTTGGGCAACACGGTGAAACCCTGTCTCTACCAAAAAATATGAATACTAGCTGGGTGTGGTGGTGCGTGCCTGTACTCAGGAGGCTGAAGTGGGAGGATTGCTTGAATCTGGGAGGCAGAGGTTCCAGTGAGCTGAGATCATGCCACTGTACTCCAGCCTGGGTAACAGAGTGAGATCCTGCCTTATAATAAATAAAGTAAAATAAAATAAAATGTAATGAAAACTTTGAGTAATCTTAATTTTTTGAGTCTAAAATATTCTGAATTGAAATGCTTCAGATACTGTAATTTTATGCTGAGTGGAAAGAGAGATGATATTCTCACTCCGTATGTATTTGTACATACCTATATGCAGGTGTGTGTATACAAATGGGTCTGTGTGTGTTTTCTTGTATGAATAACAGGCAATTTCAAACTCTTTTCTGTATCTGTAGCCTTGTAAAAATATATTTGCCTATAGGTCAAACATAAGTCTTCTGCCTTCATAAAGTTAGCATCAGATGTGTTATAAAAATGTTACATCATGTAGCAGAATGTTTAAGTAAAAAGAATCTCTTTCCCATTTATTTTAACAATTTATATCTTTTTAGGTGTAAAAAGGTAATTTGCCATTTGTTTACACTACATAGTGAATTGATCTTTGAGCAGGATGACTAATGAGAACAAAATTGTGAGCCTGAGCCCCAGAGGGACCACTGTAATCCTTTGTGTGCACTAGCACCCAGACAACTGGCCTTATCATATATACTATTGGGCTATTAAGTTTGAAAACCCTTTTACTAATTCTAGGTAAACTGCTGGGCTGCAACTGCCGCTATAAGTGATACAGCCATCACTTGCAGAGTACTTAGAAACTTTAAGAGCATGATAAACCTTTTCTTTAGTGAAACATTCCTTTTCACCTGCTTTTCTGTTCAACCTAATAGGGTATGCGTATGCTTGTCTGAGAGTTCTTTTCACTGCTTGACCTTTATTTTCCCAGGCTGAACAGTATAAAACTAAGTTATGAAACTTGCTTATAAAATGAGGTGCTAAACTAAAAATCAGGATGTTTTTCAAACGCAGTCCAATATTACCGTCAACCGTAAACCATTTTATTAGCAAATAGCAGCATAAACCAAAGAGGTAAGAAAAAATAGTTCTATCCCTTTAACTAATGTGTGCTTTAACCTCAGGTATGGTGGTGAACAAGGACAAGATTACTTGGTTTTAGTGGCTGAACACCCCAGTCTGATGCCTACAGGGATGTAATTAGACATACCTTGACACTCAGCAAATGGACTGCCAGCATCTTTACTCTTTCCTTGCTTCTATCCAGGGTCCTTGTTGAGGGGCACTAGTCACTAGCTGATGAGCTAATGTGGGGAGTATGCACCGTCTACCAACTCTTTGTGCTTGGAGGCTCCCACTGGAGGAGGAATTGAGCTGAGGAAGCTGATCTGTTGCCAGAGAAAACTGTACCACCTTTGTCTGCATGCCCTTGCCTTATTACATCTTCCTGTTTTTACCAGTGAGAAACCATACAGAGTAACTTTGCCTATATGAGCGTTCTTTCAATAAGTTGAGAGGATTGTTATTGCAGTGGTAAAGAGCATGAGTTCTAAGTTAGTACCCAGCCCTGCCTCTAATTTCGCTTTATAAAATTGGGCAAGTTGTCTAACTTTTATGAGTTTCAGTTTCTCCTTCAAAACACAGATAATGATGGCCTCTTTCTTAAAGAGAAACTTTGAAGATTGAATGACATGATGCACGTAAAGCATTTAGCTTTATTTTTAGTACATAGTAAGTATTTTATAAATGGTTGTCATTATTATTGTACAAACTGTAAATAGCATTTCACTCTCCCAATTTATATCAGTTAGTACAGGTTCATTTCAAGAAGACTGTGGAGCCCAAACTATTTCTAGAAATTGGGGAGAAGATGACTTCTTCTCAACTATGAGAACTCTCAAGCTAGACCTTGTCAGTACTTGATCCCTTAAATCCAAACTACAAGTAAAATAATCCATTTCACATCAAGAACAGTTATAAAGGAAAGGAACTAACATATCTTGATCGCCTACCATATCACAGGCCTAATCTTTAACCTTATAATATATTCGATATTCTAAGACAAGTAATTATTTCTATTATGTATGAATATATGTGTATTTATATTTATATTATGTAATTTCTATTATATGTGAAGAAACAAAGGATGAGAGAAGTAACTTGGCTAGAACAATTCATGTAGTATCTGGCAAAGGTGGTGTTTGAACCAAATCAATCTGTCTGCAAGGTTTTCCCTAGAGCATGCTGCCATTTTCCTGACGTAACTCAGTCCGTCTTGATTTCAGCCCCTTCTGGCTCGAGTGAATTTCTCTTCCCTCATTTTCACAATTAAAGTTTCTTCATATCTCATATCTCTCATAAATTTATAATTTTAAATTCCTAAATTCTTTGAAAAAGGCAAAGTGTAAGTTGCTCATGTTATCACTGACTTGAGACCCAGAAACCATTTTCTACTGAGATCTGTTTTGTTAGCCTCTTCTTGTTACTTAAATTATAGTTCAAGTAACAGAGAAGGCTAAAAATATGTGCTTTAGGCTAATATGTGATGGAAGGAGATTCACTCATGCTTCACTTTTCCATCTTAACTTCTGAGGTCTTGGAAAACTATGCTGTAAAGCAAAGTGTCGTTACTCTAGAGCATTTTACTAACATGCAAATTCAAGCTATGTTTATTCATCCTACAAAGGAGATGTAAATTTAATGCATTGTCACCAGCTTCAAAATGAGTCATTTCAAAGGAGCGTGGTAGTGCATCTGGTCAAACCCTTAAATAATTGGTATACTAATGCAGTCTCCCGTTTTCTGGAGGCTCTTTAGTGGTTCATCATGCATTTAGTTTTCAAGAAGATAATTTGCAATCCAATTGTGTAGATCTGCCTTTGAAGTCTGTTACCTCCAAGTCACAGTGTCATCAATGCTCATTTAAACTCCCTGAATTATCTTTAAGCAATTGTTCTATAGCTTGCTCTGCTAAAAAATTTCATAGAGAGTATCTGAATGGGCCAAAGTAAAAGTTATGAATGTGGGCTATTTCCACTCATGGGAAAGAAGTAACAATTGTGAGATGTCTATTCCTAAACACACAATTCAAATGCATTATGAGGCACTCTTACTTTTAAAAGTCTTTCTTAAGGGACATGTACTCCGGTTAAAGGTGCCTCAGAAGTGTGCATTTACATTCTGTAAAGGCACATCTTTGATTCTCTAGTTCGCATCCTCTTTCATGGGGGCATTTTTCTTGAAGCCATATAGCTGCTACCTACATGTAGTCAGCTTCTAGCTGACCTCAGGTGTGCTCCTTCCTGGAGAGGGAACTCAGCCATTAACTGATTTCTCCTAGACAAATATCATTGGCTCAGACACAAATGAAAGCACTATAGCACAAAACTAGCAATGCGACAAGTGGTCTGATATATTGAACTTGAAGGCAGGTATCTCATCTTTTCATTCCTTCACCCTTTTCATCATGGAATCTTCTGCTGTCTACATTTTACTAGTGAAAGCTCATTATTATCTTTCAACAAGAATTACCTAAGCCACAGTCTCAAAAATCTCTTGTGAAAAGGACAATAAATGAATCAATTAATTATTTTAAATATATAGGTCCTTTTTAATTTGTCTCTTTTCAATGGATCATGAATGAAGGGGTCACCCATCATTTCTCTGAAACTTATGCAAGTCACATATATCTTTCTTAAAACTGAAATTATTTGAAAAATTATGACACCTATACAGAACTTCTAAATACATTGTTACCTATAAGAAGAGTCTGACAATGTCTCTTCTCCCAAGTTCAAGGCAATGACTATTCCTCAAAACAGATAAGCTTTGCAATGATTGAATACAGAATCTACTGTTTGTACTTGGAAGGGCTAAACCTCCATATTTGGCTGAAAAGATGGCCAGAGAAGGATATTTACAATTCAGCAACAGTCTTATAATTCTCTATGCAACCCAGGCTCTAACTACACAGAATATAGCTTTATGCCTAAAACCATCTAATTTCCCTAAACTTATGCAATATGTCCCTTTTCTATCTGTAATTTAATAAACCTCTGGATTAAAAATGTCTTCCTAATGCAATGGAGCACAGTACATGGAATCACTGTATCTGTCAATTTTTATAACCCTCCTATGAATTGTTTCTCCCTCAAATACTGCATTTTGGTAAGTTAGAGGTTCATTATGAATACATCTGCATTTAATTGCTTATCTGTCATGCTGCTCAGCACAGTAAATACACAGATACAAATCATGATGATGTCACAGATTTAAAATATTATGTAAAGATATATATACACACACATATATAATATGTATTTTTTTTACTGTGGAAAGAGGCCAGTACATTGATGATTAATGTTTAGAGATGCAGATCCAATTTTAGAAAATATGTGAACACCATAATAGGAGAGGGATTTGGGGGGGGCAGGGGTAATAAAAGCAATGAACAATATTTGTGCTATGTAAACACCATCAACCCTCATATGCCCTAGGCACAGCTGTGTGCACACACAGTTCCCGACACGTACTGGGCAGGTTGAAGACACAGATCCCGAAATATGGGCATCATGGCCCCTCTGGGGCACTGGCGGACGTTGTGCACACAGACACACAGGAGGGCCAAGGAACTAAAACCACACTCACTCACACAGGTATCCCTTCCCTGCAGGCCGCCCAGCAGCGACACCTCTAGTGGTAATCACCCCGGGCTGACAGGTATTCACAGGCACCTTCGGGGAGCTCCAGTGAAATCTGGGGGAAGAGGGAGGGTCAGGCATTTGGGGACAGCGGCGAGCGCCCTGACACGATCTCTGCGCCTCCAATGCTGTCCGGGACCTGAATTCGCTCAGGAGATGCCCAGAGGATCTGCATTATGCCAAGGCGCTGGGCCAACTCACCTCGACGAAATAAAAGCAGGGCAGGAGGGTGACGCTGTCCTTGATCACTTTGCCCTTTGGCCTCTCCTTCGCCGACATCCCTGCCGCCTGCCCGGGTCTGCGTCCTACCCCGGGCGAGGTGTGCACAGCGCAGCAGAGGCGAGCTGCGTCCTCCAGCCCCAAGCGCCCGGCGCCGCTGATGTCACATTCCCCGCGGCCACCGCTGGAGCCAGCGCGCTGCACGCAGCGCCCCCGCCTTCTCCCCGCCCCTTTTTGCAGCAGCCCAGCGATTCCCTGAGCCGACCGGTCCTCTTCCTCCCCTAGTCTGGCTCCTGCTCCCCGTTTTCCTGGCGAGAGACGACGTCCAGCTCCCTCCCCCAAGCTGTTGCTGCAATGGCTTCCCCTCGCTGTCACCCTCCCTCAGCTCTCTACCGCCCTTGCGAGGCTCCAGGGTTGTAGGAGCTTGACGTCAAGAATCCGAAAAGGGGGACGCACTCCTGGTTTCTGCAGTAGCGAGGCTGAGGAGCTAAGCCACCTACTCCCCTCCTGGGAAGCCTCCTGGGTCACTCAAGGAATGCTGTTCAAGAATGCTGAGGATCAGAAGCCCTGCTCCAGCGCCCTGACCCATAACGAGAAAACCAACCCCTACCTGCACGAAATGAAATTTTGGATCCCATACTGAAAAGCAGGCCGTGGTAGGCACTCACTGAGAGCTGGTTGCTACCCAGAAATGACAGCTCCTACAGGGGAGTCTCTGCCTGGGAGACTCTTTGGCTCCCTTCAACACCAAAGCACCCACTAACAAACACTATTGGTTGTGTGGGAATGGTGTGGGTTACTGGCATCCAGAGAGGCAGATGTGTGAATGCACAGGTAATAGGCATTCTCATTGAGCCCAAAGGCTAGGGCATGTTCTAATCTCACTGTCACAACCCCAGAACAATGTCAGTATTACAGTCATAACAGTAAAAAGAAGTATGTTTTCAGATATTAATAATTTAAAGTCCTTCCCCTTGTTGGCAGTATTCGTGGCTAGTCTCAATTTTGTGATTATTTTGGCAACCAGAAGTATCAAGATGATAAAGAGAGAAACACCCAGCAAATACAAGACACGGTATTATACTAATAAAGATAACCAACTTCTGTGATCACATGTCCCAGGCCATTTCCAATATCTCCAAGTCTCCAGTTCAAGCATGTGATGGCCAATTCCCAACTCATTTATCCATTTCCCTTTTTCAGTTGCTCCTCCAATAGGTCTTTGGCAATATGGGACCATCCTATCTAATAATGTACACATTTCACTGCCACCGCCACCTCTTGCCCCCACTTTCCTCTGCCAGGTATGGGTTCCAAAGTCTAGCAGTGTAATTGCTTGTTTCCCCCTCCCAATTTGCCATACTCATCTGATAAAATCAACCAAATTCTCTGCTCTTACCAGAGCAACTAAAAGTAACTGGAGAAAAACACACAACCTCATGATTCTGTCTCACATCCAGCTCATGACTGCAAACTCCAAATAGGTCCTAGAGTTGCCCCCAGAATTCTAGAATTTTTTCTGTCCAGCCATTTTCCCATTCACAGCTTCTCACTTCTCAAATCTCCTCATTCTCAGTTCATAACATTAACTCTTATTTCACTTAAAAATAGAAGTAATCAGAAGAGAACTACATCTTCTTCCTAAACTGACTGTGTGCCCGCATCCCCTACCACACACAGGACCGCCATCTCTTGCCTAGACTGGCATAACCTAACACCTTCCTAACTGTTCTACTTGCCCTTGCCATTCTTACAACCTGGGAACCATTCCCTACGCAACAGCCAGAACGGTCCTTGGAAAAGTAAACCCGATGGTGTTATTCCCCTGTCCAAACCCTGCAAATCTCTCTTCCACTTCAGCAGAAAGTTCATACTTCCTGTCTCTTCTTTAAAGCCCTACCTGGCAGCCCTGCCTGGTTCTGGGACCTCATTCACATCACTTTGCACCTCAATGGTCTGGCCATTCCAGTCTAGCCTTTCACTGCCTCAGGAGCCTTGCATGTACTGTTCCTTTGTCCAAGAACTCTATTCCGCCAGAATTGCATGGCTTAACCCATCACTCAGTTCATATATCTGCTCAAATTTTAACTCCCCAGGGAAGTTGTGGTTGACACACTAAGTAGCATCACAATCTCAGACCTCTGTTACTCTTTTTTCTCTTACACTATTTTATTTTCCTTCATAAGACTTATCACCATTTGATAGTATATCAAGTATTTCTTTGTCCTTTTCTTTATGTCTGCCTCACCTATTAGTAAACACTATAAGGTCAAACACCTTTTCATTATTATATTTTCTGGTAACTAGAAGTGTACCTGGCAAAGAGTAGGTTGTCAGTATATATTGAAGAAATAAATAAAGCAATAAAATTAAATGATGCATGTATAATCATACAGCATAATTTCTTTCACATAGTATATGTTCAATAAGTGCTGGTTAATTCTGTTTAACTATTACATTAACCAGTAATTATACTTTTCATTACTACCAACGTTATTTTGTGTTGTGGAGAGGGACTGGAAGCCTTTCTTTTTTCAACCTTCTTGATACCTCAACAAAATTTATAATCTTTAGTGAGGTGAAAAATAAGCTAGAACATTATTAACTTAAGAGATATGCTATCGGATGAGAACACATGGACACAGGGCGGGGAACACACACTGGGGCCTGTAGAGGGGTGGGGGGCTAGGGGAGCCATAGCAGGGAGGGGGTATAGGGGAGGGATAGCATTAGGAGAAATACCTAACGTAGATGACAGCTGATGGATGCAGCAAAACACCATGGTATGTGTATACCTATGTAACAAACCTGCGTGTTCTACACATGTACCCCAGAACCTAAAGTATAATAATAATAATAATAAAAGAGGTATGTTATCACCCGGGAAACTCAGTATTTTTATTTAAGAAGAGGTGAAATATAAGACTTAACCTATACTTGCCTAATTTTAATAGCAAAAACTCTGAAAGTATGTGATAAAACATCAGAAATATATGCTGATCATACCTCAACAATTGAAGAAATTGTTGAAACATCAAAAAGGTACCCTTTTCTTCCTCCCTAGCTGGTCTGCCCAGATTGGCCAGCCCACATCAGGAAATATTTCAGAATTCAAAGCCAATTCTTAGTGTAAATCTTTTGCCTTTTGTTAGGGCATGTTCTCCTTCCTTCTCTCTCTCTCTCTCCTTTCAAATTTTGTTTTTCTAATGTATAGCATTTCATAAAACAGTCAAGCTAAACATTCCCTTAAATACTAAACACGATAATAATGTCTTACATTGGGGTAGCAGTTTGATATATATTACCTACTTTAACTTTTGATGCTCAAAACAATGCAGTGAAGTGAACAGGGCAAATGATTTCCCTTTTTTGTAAATAAATAAAAAAATCAGTAGACAGGACTCAGAGATCGAATAAATAAATAAAGTTTGAACCAAAATAGAATGAAATTTGGAGTCAGAAGACACGAATTTGAGTTCAGATTTGTAATGCTTGAACTCTGCTCATAAGCAAGTCATTTAGTATCTTCAAGCTTTAATTTTCTGTTGTGTAAAATGAGAAGAGTGCTGGTACTATCTGACAACACTGCCTGGTAGCTTAATTGTGACAATAAGTGTGAAAGCACTTGGTGAATTGTAAAGCTAGTTCATCCATTCATCTGTCCATCCATTCAACCTACAAGTATTTATTGATCCCCAGCTGTGTGAGAGGCATATTTCTCACAAGACATCCCCTAGAGAAAAGAGTATATATGGTTGCTGCCTTCATAAAATTCACAGGCTAATACAGGTGAAAAGAAGATAGACACAGACAATAAATTAGTCATAGTAATAGAAAATACCTCCATGAAGCTCAGTATGGAATAGGCACTGTTAACAATACTTTGCATCTTACCTCATGTAACTCTTACAAGATCTTTATGAAATGGACATCATTATTGTCACATTTGACAGTTAAAAAAAAACCTGAGACTCAAAGAGGTAAACTATGATTGTATGGAAGGACCACAGATATATATCATTAATGGGGCTGATATTCTTGAACTCAGTAGGTTTCTCCAAACTATGTGATCTTAAGGGCTACACATACTGCCTCTCTTTACAAACATGTAATTATGTCTTGTGATATAGACTATTAAAGAAACAATTAGGGAACAGTTGTAATCACTGCAAGAAACTTCTTAAGAATGGTGGTCAAGGAAGTCCGTGAGAAGAGTTGACATTCAAGCCACTTATAGCACTGAGGCTACTAGAGAACATTCCAAAACTAAAAAGTCTGTTTCATCCCATCTTTGCCATGTATATTCACATTGGAGCCAAGTGCAAAACTTTTATATTGAATGTTGCTTCATGTATGCTATTTGCAGCTCTACATTATAGTAGTGACATTAAAAACAATTTAATGTGCCTCACAGAACTTGAACATTTTCAATAGAAATTCTGTTTCAGTGCATTCAAATGAAAAATGGCACCCACTGAAAAAGCAGCACTCTGACATTTCACAGGACAGAGTACTTCATAGCACAAATAACCTGGAAAAAACATGCCTGAAAATGCATTTGACATTATTATTAAAACTGTCAGACTTCTCAGATAAGAAGCGAGTCGTTTTTCTATACATTGGTTTTGTGTGCCCATAGTCGAGTGCAAACTGCTTTTCTGTTTCCTGTCAACAATTTGCCCTTTGGGTATTTGCATGACATTTATCTTTAAAGTCATAAAAATATATTTAAATTAGCTATGTATTTCTCAGATATCAGCCCACTCCACCACATTTTGAGGGGACAATGTAAGATTTTATTGTATTTTTCTAAATGAAAGGAACTTAACATAACTGAATATGCAGATGTATGAAGTAGGAAAAGTATTGAAATGAGAAGTTTCCGAAGGATGGAGAAGGGATGTTTTAGCTCCAGCCTCATCACTGACTAATTCCGCGGCTGTGGATGAGAACATTTTAACTCAGGGACTCCGTTTCCACATCTAAAAATAAATGGGTTAGATAAGTGAAATGGACATCTGTTTGTGTTTGTTCAGGATCCATCACTCCTTCTTTTTGTGATGGTTCTTGAATTTTCATGATAAATTGTCCCGCTTCCAGTCAAAACTGGGACTGCAAATGAAGGTATTCAGTCCTCCCAAGGCCAGATGGAATAGTGACCAAAATGTGAACAATTGGATCCTATTCCCCAAAAATCTGAATCTTAAGGAAAGTGATAAAGAGACAGAAAATTTTTGGTGTTGATGCATGGTAGAAGAAAAGAGAATGCTAATTAATATTGGCCTTTTGGTTCTCTGAACTATCTTTGTTACCTTTCCCTTAAGAAGTCTGGCTTTTTTCCTTCCTTTTGTTTCTTTGTATATCTCCATTGTCTTTCCAAATACATCCTTTCCTCTCCTCTTTCCTGTCTTTCTCATTAATTTAGCCAAAGCCCATTTTATTTATTTATTTATTTTTTTTATTTTTTGAAAGAAAGGAAAAGAGAGAAGAAAGTGAGAGTGAAAGAAAGAAAAAAAAAGAATGTATGAGAGAAAGAAAGAGGAAGAAAAAGAGGGAGAGAGAACAGGATTCTTGTTCTACTGCCTAGGCTAGAATGCAGTCTAAAAATGGGTATTAAAAACCTCTATTATGCCAATAATTGTGTTTAACAATGGAGACAGGAAGGGTTAAGAGATGAAAATAACAAACAAGCAGCCAACCAATATTTTATTTAAACCTGTGAAATGCTATGCAATTGCTGAGGAGTGATTTATTTCCAATGATGCGGTCACTTTTAAAACAGGTGTAATATGATACTGAGAAAAATGT